>PVJH01026030.1:0-30647 GCA_004026705.1 Nesogale talazaci | reverse complement strand
CGTGGCTCCATCACCTGGGAGGAGCCTCCAGTTCTTGCTGAGAATACGTCTCTGCTGACAGGCTGGCCATTCGTGCGACTTCTCTTTGGCCTTTTTTCTGTCTGATGCTATGCATCCATCCTCAAGCTGCTTCCATTATCTTTAGCCAACAGCTATCTTCCTGGGGGCGCCATTTCTCTGCTTCTAGGCTCCAATGTAGTGCTGGGCTCCAGAGATGGAGTGGAGTGGGACAGGGATGTGGAGCACGCGGGGTGAGTGTGTTGCCCAGGACTGCCTCTCACTGTTTCAGACTAAGACGGAGGCCAGGTTGACTGGAGAAACTAAGCTAATTCCTTCAAGGGAGAAACTGAAGGGAACGGTGGGGTCTGCTAGCTCCAAACTGCTTCCCCCAAATCCAGTGACGACCAAGCAATTCTTTAAACTGTGACACACACACACACACACACACACACACACACACACGGTCTCCACCTACCAGTGATGATAGGGTTCCAATGTGACAAAAGCAGCAGCTTTTATGGGGCACTCAGGACAGATGATTCCCTCAGGACCCATGGTGAGAGTGGTGACACAGGGAGGATGGAGGGAAGGTGGAGTAGAAAGGGGGAACCAATTGTAGGGATCTACATATGACCTCCTCCCTGGGGTACAGACAACAGGGAAGTGAGTAAAGGGTAAAGTGATCAGAGTTTAAGCGGGACACCATTGATTGGGGGCAGGGGAAGGGGTGGGTTCTTGATTAAAAATTTGGTCTAGCTGAGCCCCGGAGGCGTAGTGGTTGTGCGCGGGACAGCGGCCCACTGGGATGGAGGTTCGATTCCAGCTCCACGGAGCAAAGGCTGGGCCTTCTACTCCCACCACCTGAGGGCAGTGATGCAAAAAAAAAAAAAAATTTGGTCTAGGCTGAGCCCTGGTGGCCTAGTGGTTGTGTGCGGGACTGCGGCCCACAGGGTTGGTGATTCAAACCCAGCAGCACCTCTCCAGGAGCTAGGCTGGGCCTCCTACTCCCACCAGGGCAGTGATGCCAAAAAAAAAAAAAAAATTGGTCTATATGAAGCAACAAAAATGTTCATAGAACACAAAAATGTTATTGTAATATATTTAATTTTAAAATGCTGCGGGACGTTGTTAAATTGTTAAAAAAAAGTGGAACGTCTGAAGGGACACATTGGACAGTGTACAATATGACAAAATAATGATAATTTGTAAATTATTAAGGGTTCTTGAGGGAGGGGTAGTGGTGAGAGAGGGGAAATATGGGGAGCTTGATACCAAGGGCCTAAGTAGAAGGATGCTTCAAGAATGATGATGGCAACAAATGTACAAACGTGGTCTGCATACACTTGATGTATATATTGACCGTGATACGAGTTGTATGAGGCGGCTGAGCCCCGGTGGCATAGTGGTTGTGTGCGGGACTGCGGCCCACTGGGATGGAGGTTCGATTCCAGCTCCACGGAGCAAAGGCTGGGCCTCCTACTCCCACCACCTGAGGGCAATGATGCCCATAAAAAAAAAAAAACCAAAAAAAAAAAAAAAAACGAGTTGTATGAGGCCCCAATAAAATGATTTAAAAAACAAAACAAAGACACATTTAAAAGAATGGTAGCATACAGCAATAAAAAAAAGCAGCAGCAGGTTTTGCCATGATGAAAGGAAATAGCTATCCATATCTACATTTCTCCAGGGATTAGACCATCCTCCCCTGAAGCCTCATACTCCCTTGTTTATGTTAATGACCTTGCTTAGAGTCTTCCAGAGTTAAAACCCTCCCTAGTGAGTAAGTTTTACAGGGATTCTTACTGTAGGGGAGGGAGCTGTTACAGTTTGGAGTTCCGACAAATTAAAATTTAAATTATGTTATATCTCTAGTATTTTGATTAACAGCAAATTCTTTCACTCCCTCTAGCAAGAGGGCAATGCAAAACTAATTTGGAGTCCCGGCACATAGGAGCCGAGAGGGGTCATTGGAATTTTTTAGGTCACAGGTCCCATTTTAACAGTGATGAAACGGAGACTCGGGCACAGGTAAGACATTGCCCACGGCCATTCAGTTCACTGGCAGCAGAGAAGCTAGGATCCACGTTTTCTGATCTCAGTGAAGAATCTTCTTTCTCTGCCCAGCATTTGGTGGGAAGGAAATAGGCATATCCGCTCCAGCCACTCATTCCATATTTGGAAGACAAGGAACTCTGCATCAGAGTTCAAGGTCGTCAGGCTTGGAGATTTCCTTGCGACCACCCTGGTGAGAAGCCTGGTCTGGGTCGTGAAGCCCGGAGCAGCCTCTTTCTGGTGATAATATGCTGTACATATGACTTTGCTTGGTTTATTATTGAAACCAAGGCCCAGCTTTTTTTAATTAAAAGAATTTGAGCACACCTTTGGGTATGGTTGAAACCCTCAGGGAATTAAAGAGCCCAGTTTGATCATCCCTGGACCAGAAGGACAGTCAGTCCTGAGAACAGAGCAGGTCCCTTGAAAGGGAGCCGAGACTGGGACTGGGCTCCTGCCTCCACCTCGCCCACACCCTCTCCCTGGAGTGTCCTTCCCGTGGTTTTAATCCAAGGGAGCCTGCAGGACCAGACAGCCTGGCACCACCGGTGGGCACGGTGGGCATACATTCCTCCGAGCTGCCACCGCAAATGGGGCCTCTTTCTGGTAGTTGAGACATCAAATGCTAAAAAGATCATCTTACTCTTTCCTCCACTTTATCTTTTAGAGAGGATGCAGGAGGGAAAGATGTGGCAGGGAAAGGTGTGGCTCTCGAAAGAATGGATGAAGACTCCTCTGTCATGACCCAGAGGTTATCCCCGCTGGCAGGTGACCCCGTCTCATCAATAAGCATGTGATGCCGGGACCGCTGGGAAACCCATTGGCCCCATCTGAGTCCCTCAGATCGTTGCTACCTTCTCACCCAACATGGCCCCATACTGTCTGCTTTCCCTCTTCTTCAGCCATCTCCACAGGCCCTTAGCTCCTGCAGCAATTGTTCTTCTTTTCTGTCCTGTGTCCTCGGGTCCCGGCAGCTCTTCTGGGGCCAATGACAGATCTGATCGAGAGCAAGGACTCGGGACACACATCCCGAGTGTGTCCTCTCACATACTCTGCGCTCCAGGGCAGTGGAATGACGGACACATCAGGCAAAGCAGATGTGCTTGGAGCAGGAAGCATGGACACTGGCCTCTGTGAAAGAGAAGGGCTAAGGGAGCAGGCCTGAGACTACCTCTTTGGCTTTGCCTTCCACTGACCTCCCAGCCTCTTTGGCTCAGCTACGCCCAGGATTCCAGGCATGTCTGCCTCTGCCTTCTAAAAATACCCAGGCTGCCTAGTGCCTCCCAGATGTCTGACTGCTGAGCCTGTGATTTCCCTCCCGGTAATGGAACAGCCCTGAAGTGAGTGAGTGAGTGTAACCACTTCTTCTGTCTCCCTCTAGCCTACAGAAATGTGGCCTTGTCTCACGTCCCAGTTACTAACCATGGGGTCCTGAGTAAGGCACTATCTTCTTCTGGACCTGAGTGTCAACACCCTAAACATGGAAAGAATAGTAATATCTACTTAGCATGATTATGAAGGAGTCCTGGTGGTATCGTAGGTTAAGTGTGGTACTCATTGAAATGATTCAAAATCCTCTAACCCAGTGGTTCTCACCCTGTGTGTTGCGACCCCTTTGAGGGTTGAACAACCCTTTCACCTGGGTTGCCCAGTTCATAGCAGTAGCAAAATGACAGTGAAGAAGTAGCAATGAAAATAATTTTATGGCGGGGGTGAGGTGGTGGAGGGGGATATAAATCAGCACAATTTGAGGCACTGTATTACAGGTTGCGACTTTAGGAAAAATGAGAACCACTGCTCTAGCCGCTACACAGGAGAACAACGAGACAGTCTGATTCCGTATGTACAGCTTTGGAACCCTATGAAGAGGTTCTACTCTGTCCTATTGGGTCACTATGAATCAGAATTGATTCCACGGCAGCAGGTTGAGTTTAGGGGAATGCTGTGAGTATTGAGAGATTCCACAGGATAGAATCAGCATCTACATCGTGATGACATATATACAACTATGCTTGATCTGACTGATGTATGGATTGTTATAAGCTGTAAGAGGGGGCTGAGCCCCGGTGGCATAGTGGTTGTGCTTGGGACTGCGGATGGAAGTTCAATTCCAGCAGCGGATCCACAGGAGCAAAGGCTGGGCGTCCTACTCCCACCACCAGAGGGCAGTGATGCCCTCCCAAAAGAGCTGTAAAAGCCCCCAATAAAGTGATTTACAGAGAGAGAGAGAGAGATTCTGCATCTCAGATTTCAAACCATAAATCACCTCTTACAGGAAGTCTTGCCCAGCCTCCCAACCAGCTGGTGTGTGTTCACCAGCTCTCTCCACCTGCCCTCTCTCCCTTGCATCACGTCCACACTGTGTGATCATGCATCCACCCCCCCCATCAGTCTGTTTGCTCTTC
The DNA here is from genome assembly GCA_004026705.1 of Nesogale talazaci. Classification (NCBI taxonomy): domain Eukaryota; kingdom Metazoa; phylum Chordata; class Mammalia; order Afrosoricida; family Tenrecidae; genus Nesogale; species Nesogale talazaci. The sequence continues at coordinate 26,190 of PVJH01026030.1, read as the reverse complement.
AAGGCCAAGGAGTGTCCAGAGTCTAGTACAGAGTTCTCAGATGAAGTGCTTGGGGAAAGTTTGTTGACTGACAAAGTGAGTGCATAAGCCTTGGGGGAAGGACTTTTGTAAAGACATAGAGGTAAGCCAAATCCAGAGAGTCTGATTTAGGAGAAAGTTCTTGGTGGCTTCTTGAGAGAGGGTAGGCACAGGTGGTAAAAATGGTGAGAACTGCCCAGAACCTCTTGCCCCCAGTTCTCCTCTAAGTGAATTCATTCCTTGAGACTCCAGGCTAGTATCTCCTTCCACTCCTTGCCCTGGGCATATGCCTCGATCAAGCATGCATGAGGAGGTGGGATTTCCGTGCATGACCCATCTCCTCCCCAGGTGGCTGGTTTTCTGAAGGCCGGAACTTCATTGTGCCGAGGACCCAGCACAAACTCTGGCAGGAGCCTGGAAGGTATGAAGAGAAGTAACCAATGAGGAAATGATTCTTGAATCTGACTTGGGGTTGAGCTTCCTGACATTTAATGAGTCCCTCAGCCTTGAGACTAAGGTAAAGTGACCAGATTTTAAGCGGGACACCATGAACTGGATGTGTGTGTGTGTGTGTGTGTGTGTGTGTTCTTGATTAAAAAATCAGTCTAGGGCTGAGCCCCAGTAGTGTAGTGGTTGAGTGCAGAACTGCAGCCAACTGGCTTGGCGGTTCAAATCCAGCAGCAGCAAGGCTGGGCCTCCCACTCCCACCAGAGGGCAGTGATGCCTAAATTAAAAAAAAAAAATTAGTCTATGTGGTGCAACAAAAATTTTCATAGAACGCAAAAATAGTATTGTAATATATGTATTTTAAAACACCGTGGGATGTTGTTAAATTGTTAAAAAGCGGGATGCCTGGTCACTTTAGGCTAAGGAGCTCTCAAAGTGGCACCAAGGCCTTTTCAGACCCTGTGTGGGTTCGGTGCAAGCTGGTGAGGATGGGAAAGGCAGACATCATTTGTTTCTGAACGCCGCCACCTTTGTGCCTGGCCTTTCTTGTCTGTGGGGAGAGGGCTGCGAACACCGGACTGTAAGAAGAAATGGCCTATGGCTGTGCAAAGGGCTTCCCTTCCACCCTTGAGCTAAGCCTATTGACTCTGACTTGACATATTTGCCTTACACCCGTGGTGATCGCTTGTCAACAGTTTAAAGGTTAATTGGCAGCAGGTGTGGGGGGGGGGCCGAGGGGGGGGGTGGGAACTGCAGGCAAAGCTAGGAGGCAGGTACTCAAGGCAGTGAGGGAGGAAGGAGGCAGCTGGTGGAGAAAGGAAAATCAAACAACATCAAGCCAGCTAAAGCACTTCAGAGGACCACAGACTAGAACCACTTCGTTCAAGGTCAAGCCTCCCTGCAAAGAGATGCCCCTAGACACATGCGACTGCATTTCCGCTCTAGGCAAGCCCTTTTCTGGGGCCTCCAACGCCTCCTCTGTAAAATGAACAGTTTCCATCAACGGCCCTGAGGTTTTATGATGCTCCAGGAGGTTCCTCATTGGAGACACACATGGCAATTGAGGTTTCATCAAGGTCAAACACCCAGTCCTCAGGGGCTTCGGGGAATCAGGCTTTCCTGCCACAAACCCTCAAAGGGTGGAGCCTATCCACCAAGTCTACCATGCCGCCCGTGGTTGTTTAGGCTGCTTCCCCAGGGAGCTGTCAAGCTTCCCTGGAAGTGGCAGAGAGAGAGAGAAAGAGAGAGAGAGGCTGCAGGCCCTGGTCGCCTTTGCCGCCGGGAGAAGAGGTGAGAAGGAAGCCTGGCTCAAGCAAAACGGAAGAGATCTGATGGTTGCTCTCGGCATGGTCTTTGCGGCCAAGAGGGAAGTAAAACCGTCTGAGCATCTGACAGCTTCCACCCTGAAAGCGCATGGGACAGCGGCAGGTGAGGGCTCGTGCAGGCTTGTTCTCTGGCTCAGAGCCCTGATCTAGGCTGGCCCCAGGGACTTGGGGAAGGCAGAGAAGGAGAAAAAAAAAGCCCTTAGGGTTGGTTCCCTATAGGACTGCTTCAGTGTGTTTCATAGGACCCAGTTTCTCCATTTGCAGGAGCTGGCATTGGGGCTAAATTTGTCCTGGCAATTAAGATTCCTGGAAGAGGGCACTTTGAGGATACAGGGAGAATTTGGTTGTTAAGAAACCTAGCCTGTGGGGGAAAAAAATTTTTTTTAAGAAAAAAAAAAAAAGAAAGAAACCTAGCTTGTTGCCAGCCCTGCTGGCATCAGGTTCCCGGTCTACAGGGAGGTCATAACAGACCACGGGGTCATCAACCGGGGTCTCCAAAGTGGCACATGTATAGGAGAGTGGAAAGCCCTGGGCAGAAGGCACTGCATCCAGCTCTTAGGCAGCACTCCAGGGAAGGTTAGGTGATGTGTCCCACGTCACACAGCTGGGGCCGAGTCTGCAGAGGAAGAATGCAAAGAACAAAATGCAAGCTGTCTGGCCAGGCTGTGCTGAGTGGCCTTGTAGCAGGATCTGTGCCAGGTCATTCTGGGCCTGCAAGCAGCGGGAGAAAGGCCAGGGCTGGAGCTAGTGTGGGAAGGGCGAGTGTGAGTTCCTCAGGCTGAGACAAGGAAGAGAACCAGAGAGGACCCAGGGAACAGAGCCTAAGGAGTTGCTAGGAAAAAAAAAATCCATCCAGGGGATGCCCAGAATGGTGAGACCAGGAGTGAGGTCCAGTAGGCCAGTTGGGCTTCTTTGGGAGGGCAACGGGAAACTACCAGAGCATCCTCAACAGAAGGATTCATGGCAGGCAGGAGACAGGAGGACGGGGTTGGGGGAGAGGCAGGAATGACAACAGGGAGGCAGGGACAGAGGACGGGCAAGGTTGGGCAAGGCTGAGGTTGGGTGAATCTCTGTCAGCCCAGGGACCGGGGAGAAATGGAAACCATGAACCTTACAGAGGTAGAGAGGAAATGAGAAGTGAAACCTGGCCCTTTTGCGGTCTGGCAGGTGGTTAGCAAGGGAAGTGAAAGGGCCTTGGTGACTGGTCCCTGGGTCCTAAAGGGGTGCGGTAGCTGGGAGGGAGTGCAGGAGGTCCGGTGTCTGGCCAGATGAGGGGCAGTCTGCCAATGACCCTTGAAGTTTCTCTCTTTTGCTCTCACCCTCAGGGACCCCCACTTCTGTGTCCCAAGCCTGATCTCAATCCTTTGTCCAGAGGTAACTCTTTCCTCCCCTTACCCTCTGTCTTTCCAAGTCTCAGGGGCCCTGTGGGTCTTGCCTAGTTCCCGCTACCGCTCGAAGGACCTGCTCACAACTGCACAGGCCCTCTGCCTTCCCACAATCCTGCCTGGTGGTGGAGTGGCCAGGTTCTGCCTTAAGGCATGTTTTAGTCTGTGGCCTGCTTAGATTGCTGCCATGCTGCGGGTGTCCTGTCTCAGGTTGCCCTGACTTTGGCAGTAATGGATAAGCCGGCGCTCGATCGTGGGGTCCCAAAAGAGCAGCAGAGCACATGCATCCAGGTGGAGGGTGTGTTAGCCACCGAGGAGCCCTGCCTTGGGTGACTCAGACTCGGAGCCCCTACTACTCCTTTTGCTTTCTTTTTTCACTGCCCTGGTGGGAGTAGGAGGCCCAGCCTTGCTCCTGGAGAACTGCTGCTGGATTTGAACTGCCAACCCTGTGGGCCGCAGTCCCACAGACAACCACTGCGCCACCGGGGCTCAGCCTGCTCCTTTGGCTTTCTGAAGGAGCGGAACACCTCATCTCTCTTGCAGAGTGGGCTGGTAGTATCCACCTGCTAACCTTGCAGCTAGTAGCCCCACTCTGTTTTCCTTTTTTGGGGGGGAGGGGGCATCACTGCCTCCTGGTGGGAGTGGGAGGCCCAGCCTTGCTCGTGGAGAGCTGCTGCTGGATTTGAACCGCCAACCCAGTGGGCCACAGTCCCACACTCAATCACTATTCCACCAGGGCTCAGCCCTCTTTATTCATTTTAATCATCATTTTATTGGGGGCTCATACAACTCTTATCACAATCCATACATACATAGATGGTGTCAAGCACATTTGTACATTTGTTGCCCTCATCATTCTCGAAACATTTGCTTTCTACTTGAGTCCTTGATATCAGCTCTTCATTTATACCATATATCCTTTATATAAACTCTCATAAAATATGAATGTCTATGGATTTTATTTCTCTAATCTACCCTGACTAATACACCTGTTTAAGTATTTCCCCTGCCTTGGGCCTCATCCTAGGTGCTAGGAATACAGTGGAAGATAAGACCAACATGATTCATGTTTCTTCCAAGAGAGCTCATGGGGGCGGAGCACTGATAGGGTAAGTCAATAGGCAATCAACATGCCATTACAGGATGATAAACACCAGAATTGCTTTTTAAACTTAGAGCCTCAGCCCACCTTTGCAGACTTATTTCCCAGGGTTCTCGGTTCACATTTGTGGCAGTCATGTACTCTGGTGCCAATTTGATTAAGAGTGTAGGGGTGGAGTCTAGCCTGTGAATCTGGAGATAGCCAATGAGACCCCTCTGTGGGCATGGCCTTCTCTGAGAATTCTGGGAAATCGCACGATATTTCCCCTGTGGAAGTGAGAGACTATTGACTCAGTTGCTTGGAGATGCTCTATTAACAAGACACAAAACTCAGTCCCTTGGGACGCTCAACTGAGAAGACAACATGGCAGCATGCAGATAGATCCTGAGTCCTGGAATTTGAAGGCGTCAGAGGAGAAGCCACATGGGCTTGGCCTGATGGAACCAGACCTCTGGGGCCAGAGAAGTCACATGGAGACTCCTGCCAGCGCTGAGATGCTTGGGAGGCCCAGGGGAGACCCCTGCCAGTACTGAGATGTTTCTATCAACACTGGGTACACGAGACGCTGCACCATCTTGTGATTGTTCTGGTGTCATTGCACGTGCTTCATGAGTCTGAAGAAGACTTACAGATTGGTATCGGACACATGGGTTAATATCAGACTTATGGACTTGGACTGGTTGGGATGCTTTCTCAATGTCCCATTCCTCTTGTATATAAACCTCTCTTTTTTTTTTAATGATTCATTTTCTTGGGGGTTCATACAACGCCCATCACAATTCATGCAAACATCAATTGTATGCAGGCCACACTTACACACTTATTGCCATCATCACTCTCAATAAACCTCTTTCTTATATGCATATGCGTGTTTATGAATTTGTTTCTCTAGTCCACCTGGACTAAACAACACTGCTCCCAGTCATGGTTCAGGGCCATCCATCACCGTGGAGAGCTCTTGTTAATTCACTCCTTCATTCCCTCCTCCCTGCACAGGTACTGTAGCCGGTCACTCGACCCAGCTGTGGCAGCCCTGCTTCTATAGGGGCATCTAGAAGCTTTGGTGATAATTGTTAACTTCTGGGCACTGGGACAGGGTTCAAATTCTGTTGTTTATTTTTTTCTAGAGAAAATGTGTGCTCTCAGACAGCCACTGAACCTCTCTGGGCATTGGCTTCCCATCCTTAAAACCAGGAAAGATGGGGCTGAGCCCCGGTGGCGGCGTAGTGGTTGTGGCCGGGACTGCGACCCACTGGGATGGAGGTTTGATTCCAGCTCCACAGAGCAAAGGCTGGGCCTCCTACTCCCATCACCTGAGGTCAGTGATACCCCCCCCCCCAAAAAACAACAACAACAACAACAACAACAGGAAAGACTCCGTATTGTGTGAATCAGGGAGCTAACACAGTCATGGGCTTGGTGGCCAGAAGGCATTCGAGCAATGTTAGCTATTGTTATTGCCATAGCTCAAGATAGCAGGGTGTGCTTGTAGATAATTCCACACCCAGATGCACTCACTGGGGCAGCACATACCCAATCTGGAGAGAGGAGAATGAGGAGCTGTAACCCCATTTTAGAGATGAGCAGAGGTTCAGTAAAGAGAGGAGCTGTCGAGCCCCGGTGGCGCAGTGGTTGTGTGCAGGACTGTGGCCCACAGGGTTGGCGGTTCAAATTCAGCAGCTCTCCAGGAGCAAGGCTGGGCTTCCTACTCCTACCAGAGGGCAGTGATGCCTGCCCCCCCCCCCAAAAAAAAAAAAAAAGAGAGAGAGGAGCTGTCATGCATCCCAGTGATTTCCATGTTGCAGGCACTGCCCCTGCCACCACACCAAACTGAATAAATCCTCAGGGGGACTTGCGACCCTCTACTTTAAGCAAACACACCCAGGGGACTCTCAGTCCAAGCAAGTCTGGGGAAGCTGGTAGGATCCTAGGACATTCGGGCAGACATCTTGTCATGTTCCAAATTTGCACGTGGCTTATTGGGGATACCATCTCCTGATGGCAGATTAACACGGCATGCTATAATCTGATTAACTCGATACAAGCCACAGTTTGCTATTACCTGGCTGTGTGACCTCAGGGGAAGTACTTAGCCTATCAATACCTTATCGATGAAACGAGGATAACAGGCATAGCTCCCTCTTAAGAGTTGTGAGAATTGGTTTATTTATATGAAGGGGATCGGAACAGGGTCTGCCTCTAAGTCACTTTACAATGTGAGCCATAATTAATGTTGCTGCGGCAGAATGGGGGCCCAGACTGTTGGAGTGTTTTCCATCCTGGGGTTGACTCTGTCTACAGCGTTGGTGGAGTCTGTCTCTTCTGGGGGACACACCACCTGTTTCTTCCCACTGGCAAGGCTTTCATGAGCCAGGGAATTCCCTCCTTTGTGACTGGCAGCAGGGCCAGCATTCCAATGCCCATCTCTGCCCACAGCAGTTGGGTGAGAAGTAGATCGCAGTCCCGGGGCAGGGCCAGACTGGAAAGACAGGCAGGTCTTGGCCTCGCAGGCATCCACTCTGCAGGGGAGGGAGCTCCTGGCCCGGAACCTCTTTGGCTGGGGTGTGTGCTCAGCTGGTCCAGGCCACAGAGAATGGGTGTGTGGATGTACTGCAGACGGGAAGGGCAGGGGCAGGAGCGGACTCAGGAGAGGCAGGATGCCTTGGTGTCTGCCAGCCCTTCAGGACATTCACTGGGGCCTGCTGCTTCCAGCAGGGAGCAAACCACAGTGTCTTGTTTGGGCATTAACTGAGCCAGCTGTAGGGAAATAGGCGTTGGCTGCCTTCCTAAATGGAAAAAAACCTGCCCCCTTTGAAGTCCTCACCCTGCTGCCCCTCCCTACGGCTCTGCCACTTCTGAGGCCCCTGGGGTGAGTGTTTCTCTCCAGGAAAGGGTCTCAGAAGGAATCCCCTCCACCTTGGGGAAACTGCCCAATAGAACCGCTGGAGGTGCAGATGAGGAGACCGAAGTTGAGGGAGAGGCAGGGCTGCCCAGGTCTTCCCAGTGAGTCAGCGCCAAACTGGGACCATCCTCTGCTCCAGCCTGTGCAGCCCCCCCTTCCCAAATTCCTCTTTTTGTGGCTCCCTGGGGAGGGGGGGTTATTCACATATCTCCTCTTTTCAATGCATACTTTAATTTTTCATATACAGCCAAAATCAGCACAGGAGGAAGACTGAAGGGAGAACCCAGCCGCTCACAAAGAAAATGCACATGGGGGGTGGGGGTGGGGGCTAGCAGGGCTGCAGGAGTTGTACATGGGCACCCCCACCACAGCCTGGCCAAACTCACCATTCCCTGCCCCTTTGTTCCCCCCAATGATTTTGTTGGAGACTCTTACGACTCTTATAACATTCAATACATCATTCGTATCAAGCATATTTGTACCCCACCACCCCCTTTTTAAAGACAGGAAGACCTGGTTCAGAAGAGGCTTCAGAACTTGGACCAAGAACCTAAGCCCAAGTGTCCCTGACTCAAACCCCCGGTCACCTCATTGCTCCACCGGCTTGACCTGTTGGTGCCGCTTTCAGAGCTGTCATTTCAGTGCAGCTCATAGTGAAGATCCTCCTCAGACCCCAACTCCCCCCCCCCCACCAGCTGTCTCCCTTTCCTGATGCATTCCAAGCTGGCTGGGTCGTCACTTGACTGAAGCAGTCCTGGTGGCGCAGTGGTCCTGTGTCGGGCTGGGATCTGCATGGCTCGCAGTCTGAAAGCGTTAAGTCACTCTGCAGGAGAAAGGACGTTGTACTCTACTCCTATAAAGAGGTAGAGTCTAGCAAACATGCAGGAGCAGTTATGCCCGGCCCTGCAGGTCCCTATGAACTAGAATAGACTCAAGGGCAGAGTGGAGCTCTTCACAGATGCCTCGTCATTTATTTCCACCTGTACAATGTCCACCTTCCCACCCCCAAGAGGGAACATTGGGTGGAATCCATTATTCCCCTCCTTTGTTTGGGGGGGCATCACTGCCCTCTGGTGGTGGGAGTAGGAAGCCCAGCCTTTGCTCCTGTGGAGCTGGAATTGAATCTCCATCCCAATGGGCCGTAGTCCTGTGCACAACCACTACGCCACTGGGGCTCAGCCCCCATTATTCCCCTTTTATAGATAATATGAATTTAGGTTGAATGGGCCGTGATGTGCCAAAGGTCACAAGTGTGCCATGAGTGCCTAGCAAGGAAGGTTCGGATTTCGATTTCCTGCCCCCTTACTGTTAAACTCTGTGACGCCTGGATCCTTCCATCGGTCCGGTGGCTGTTAACCCTCCAAGTTCTCACCGTCGTGGGCAGCAGGGCGGGCTGGCTGGAGAATACATACCTTAGTGTCTCAACTCTGGCCTTCAATCCCTGCTCTCTAGGGGAATCCAGCTTCCTATGGCTCTTCTGGTCCTGTACGTCCTTGATTTATTGCTGTCACTTTGGGTCCCTATGTTTGTTGACTGGAAGCTTCTAGAGCCCAGGGCTGGGACAGCAGACACCTGGACTATTTCCAAATTCCAGATACGGGGTTGAGCGAATCAGAGTAGAGACCACGGCCCACCTGTCCGCCAAAGGCACAGAGTAGCCATAGGAGAGCTCCTGCCCTTTTTGGTGCTTACTGATCTCCAAGCCTCTCTTGGATGGGCTTGTGACACCCTGAGAGCTGCCCCTCAGGGGAGACAGGTACACTCCTCTCCTAGGCTGGCCCCAGGACTATGGAGACGGAAAGCCAGAAGGGAGCGGGGGTGGGGTGGGGTGGGTGGTGGAAAGGTGAGTGGGGTAAGAGGGAAGTCAACAGGGTTGGGTTCCAGACTGCAGAGCCCGTGGCAGCCTCCCTAGCTAGGGACATGGTGCTCAGGTAGGGGGCATCAGGTGTCACTAAGAGAGGAGTTCATGACAAAGATGGAAGGGGACTACAAAGATCTGCAGGCCCCCACAGGGGAGGTGTGTGTTGGTGTATGGGGGCAAGGAGCTTGGTGGCTTACTCTGAAGGGACCCTTAGGTGGAAGTGCAAATCTCTCCTGGGTGCTGAATTGGGCTGGGCACCGGGTGCTATCCACAGTATGGCCATGCTCTGGGCTGTTGGGTGCTTTCCCTCACTGGACCCCCTGCAGAACAGGAAACAGGAAATCAGCGAAGCTTCTAGTGCCCACTCATATGCATTCCAGGTTGACTTTGAGTCCTGCTCCGGCCTAACCTTAGAACTATACCTCCTCATTGAGACAGTGGAGGAGCTGGTGGCCTAGTGGTTAAAGTGTTGAACTAACTGAAAGACTGGGCATTGAAGCCAGTCTGTGAAGTGGTGGTCTGCTTCCCTAAAGACTACAGCCTGGGAAGCCTTAGGGGCAGTCATTCTGTCCTGTCCTACCTAGAGATCTTATGAGGTGGGGTCAATGGGTTGCTTAGGGGAGAATGTGGGAGCCTGTTGGAGGGAGTGTACAGCTGAAGAGCCAGAGGGAGGCAGGAGCCAGGGCCCCGCTCTCTTGGACCAGCTGTGTCGTTTTAGACAAGTCATTTTACTTCCCAGCACACCCTCGGTCTGTGAATTAGGGGCAGAACAATCAGCAAGTTGTTTCTGAGGCTTGGGCATGATGTAAATAACATGCCTAGTTCAATGGGAGATATGCTGGTGAGTTTGTGGTTACATGCTGGGCTGTCAGCAATTGGAAACTACCACGGCTTTCTCCTCTGATCAAGTTATTTTCAGAAACACACAGGAGTTCCCCTCTCCCCTATAGCATGGTAGGAATCAGAAGCAGCTCGGTGGCAAGGAGAGAGGGGTCATGGGAAGAGGCAAATTGATAGTGGTGGTGTTGGGTCTAATGGAGTCGGCAGCACCCTACAGCAGCCTGTGCCCATCCTCATGGTGGCTGGGTTTGAACGCATTCTGGAAGCCTCTGTGTCCATCCATCTCATCGAAGGCCGTTGTCCTTTTCTCTTTCTACCAAGCATGATGTCTTTCTAGGGACTGATCTCTCCAGAGTCACATGTCCAAAGTGTGTGAGACGAACTGTCACCCTGGCTCCCTTCTCAGAAGCCTTCTGGCTACAAATCTGTTGTTTCAAGAGATTTGTTTGTTCTCCTGACAGTCCATGGTAGTGTCAACATTCCTCACCAGCAGCACAACTCACAGGTCTCACGTTTCCTCAGACACACCCTGCTTATTCACTGTCCAGGGGTAGCTATGTCTGGGAAACCTCTTTCCTTGAACAGAGTGGACAAGTCCCAGTTCTACTTCTGGGGCCAAATGCTGGCAGCTCTGCGGTCAGGATAGGACTGCAGCCTGTTCCCCCACAGAATGAAATCTCAAGGGATCTTCCTGGTAACAGATTGCTTGGAACGACTCTGGAAGTCCCCAGCTTAGTTCAAGGGGTTACGTTTTAAATCAGGTTGATCTAAGTTACATGGGAGATACAAATGGAATCATGCCTCGTCTGCTCCCCTCTCACGAAGCATCAGGCATCCACACAGCACAAGTTTTAAGAGACTTTAGGTTTGGCCAACTGAACTCCCGTCCTGCAGTGCCTTCCCTTAGTCAGCTCGTACACAATTCTCCAAGGACAATGAACTGTTCACAATGAACACCCCTAACTGAATCACAATTCTATCCACGTATTCCCCACCCTTCTCCAGATCCTCCAGGAAAAGCGGGATCTATTCCGTGGAGATTCGTCTTTGTTCTCATCATTTTGAGTCTCAGCCTACTCACAAAAAGTGTTTCAGCTAGCCACTTCATGCTTTTCTCTCCTCACCATTTAGACAGTCAATGTTTAAATTGTCCCTTCCAAGCAGACTAGTGCTATGAGGAGACAAGGATGTTCCTGGATCAGGAGGATTTTCTATTGCAGTTGGAACTCATAAGATCTGTTTTCATAAGCATTACCAGCCATCACATTACAGCAAACTGTATCAGCCCCGCGAGTCCAACATCGTTCTCTTCTTTCTGCCAGCCTCTGATAAGTTCACCCCCAGCCCTTATGGGCTAGGTCAATGGGTACCAGTCATAGACTGGGGAGTCTGCATACCTACATACCTCACCTCTTTGCATTTTAGACCAGCCAGTCCTTTCTCTCATGTCTAGCACCCATGAGGTAGGCCAGGGGTATGCGAGCTTTTGAGACAGAACCGATCCTGTCCCTTGCAGCCATTTAAATATTATTCAAGATCCATAAAGAATAGTTTTACAAACAAATGGAACCACCATTATCTGAATAATAGCCTTAAAAATTTGGGCTGAGCCCTGGTGGCATAGTGGGTGTGCACGAGACTGCAGCCCATAGGTTGACGGTTCAAATCCAGCAGCAGCTCTCCAGGAGCAAGGCTGGGCTTCCTACTCCCACCAGGGCAGCGATGCCACACACACACACACAAAAATTTTTAATTGTACTTTGGAGCTGCATGTATGTACCAAAAGAGCTGCGTGTGGCTTGCAAGCCACAGTTTGCCGAACCCTGGGCTAAGCCAATGGACCATACTTATAGACCCAGGAGTTCATGAAGCCTTTGCATATCCCACAAGTCAACCACCACCCTCCACCCCTCATCCCTAGCTCTTCTGGGCTAGGTCAAGGAGTGCCAATGGAACATGTCTCCACTCAACCCCTCCCTCCTTCATTGCTGCACCTCCCCTGCCTCCACCCATCGAGTGGCTGACCAATACAAGTGAGCCTACCAGCCTTTTGTGCTGCTACTCTTAAACTTTTAGTCTCAGAAAGGGAGTCTTCTAATGGACATTGACTTTTCTTGCCTCAACGCCCTCAAAGGGGGAACAACAATCACAGAAGTCCCCTGCAGGTCCTTTCTTTGAATATGAAAATCATGCCCTCTCAGCAGCTTGGGGTGGATTTTGCATGTTTTTTTAAAAATATGAACTTCAAAAAAGGTTAAAATAAAATATGAACTTCTTGATTGGAAATCTCCTGGATGGAGCTCAACCTAGGCCTCCAATACTTCATACATAGGGCTACTGCATTCAAGTGAACAACCCTCGTTTGTCTTTGAGCCTATCCAATTAAGTACTGGCTGAAGGTGGAGTTCTGGGCCCTGTGTAACCTATATTTGATAATAGTTCTATTACATATGTAAGACTGTTTTAATATTAGGTAGGGGAAACATTCAATATGTATCTTTTAATAAACATATAATCTTTTAAAAAATTGATGTTTCATCGTCTCTTCTACACATCTTCATTATTTTCCCAATCAGTGCATATGACCTTGTGCCTCAGGTGACCTTGACTTCCTATTAACCATTTTGTTAACCAGCTTGGCTTTTACCCTAAGCCAGCCGTTCTTAACCTGTGGGTCATACCCCTTTGGGGGTTGAATGACCCTTTCACAGGGGTCACCTGATTCATAACAGTAGCAAAATGACAGTTATGAAGTAGTAACGAAAATAATTTTAGGGTTGGGGGGGGCACCACAACATGAAAAACTCTATGAAAGGGTCCAGGCGTTAGAAGGTTGAGACCACTGCCCTACGCCATTCTAGATTTGACTCTTCTCTCAGCTGTAGAACATCTTTTACTTCCCTTTCAGCCATCACAAGTAAGCACCACCAAAGTAATTTAATTGCCACATCCCTTGTCATTCTCTGAGAAATTCGATGCTTCTATGAGTTTGCAGATGTGGTAGTTAGCTATGTCAATTAGACACTCCTGGCTGGGGGCAGAGTTCAACCTGTCAATCCAGTGGTAGCTTGTTGACACCTCCTGAGGGGCGTGGCCTTCTGTACAGTTGATTCCTGTCAGCCACTCCCCTTTCCTCCCTGGTGGGGCGTTAGTGGGACTGTGTCTGCTCCCAGGAAAGGCCTCATGTGGGTCACTGGTCCCCAAGAGGTGATAGCACCCTGTCAGGCTTCCTCCAACTTTGGATCCAGGTGACTCTGCTCTCCCTGGCCTGTGCGCTTCTTGCTTCCCGGTGCATCATTATCGGCCTGTGGCTGTGTGAGTCTGAAGAGGCCCCCCCCTCCCCCGCTAACAATGGATCTAGGGACTTGAGTTGGCCTGGGTTCAGGGGGCCTTCTTGAAAAAAGTGAGTGTCGCAGCTGGGTTGCTTTAGGCAACCCAGCCCGACAACAGATACAAAGCAGCAGTTCTACTTCCGATACGGGGAAGAAATGGTATGGTGGTAAGGGCACCTGACTCCATATATCTTCACCAGGGGCAGGACGATCATCCTTAGTATCAACAGCCCAAAGCTGATTCTTGTGAGGCAGGCATCGGCCGGCCGGCCACCCTCCCGCCTTTTTACCAGTTCTGACACTCAAAGGGCACTTTCTTTTGTTGCGTTTGTCAAGTCCTTGCAACCGTCACACGGAACTCACAGACCGTACTCAGATTCACAGAGCTTATGAGTTAAGTAGTAGGTTATAGTCTAGGATCGGAAGCAACCAGGCTATAGTTCTTCGATCAGAACAGTCTCCTCTCGGCCATGCTCCTATGCAGACCTCCTTCTGTTCCTTAGGCACGCAGTCTGATCTCTGGCCTCCTTGAGCAAATGTTAAAAAGTTGTTTAGCTTTGCCAGTAAGAGGCACCTGACTCCATCGGAAAGGCTTCTGCCCAAGGGCTCTTAATTCTGACTTCTCAGATCAGCGTTTTCATGTGGATACCTTATTCTGAGCCATCTCAATCTTTTGGTTTTGTGCCACTATTTCTTTCTCTTTGGCACTGTCTCTAGTTCAGAGCTCTGTATCTCCTGGGTCTACGTGGTTCTCGGCATAGGGGCACCATGTCCAAAGGATAGCCTCTGCTCCTGTCTCCGTTCCATCGCATTGAAGCCTAAAAAGAGGATCAGCCTCCTCTTTAGGGATCCATGTACCATATTTGCATGGTCTCACACAGCAAGGGGGATAGGAAGCTACCCAATCTCCTTGATGAGCCATACGTGCCTCATTTGAATAGTCTCACCAAGAAATTTGGTAGGAGTGACAAGGCCATGGGGCAAAAGGCCATATAAGAATGATCCATCACACATACCCCCCATAAAATGATTTTTAAAAAAGGATTCGGGTTGAGCCCCGGTGGCGTAGTGGTTGAGTGTGGGACTGTGGCCCATTAGCTTGGCGGTTCAAATCCAGCTGCAGCTCTCCAGGAGCAAGGCTGGGCCACTCCCACCAGAGGGCCGTGATGCCCAAACAAACAAACAAACAAACAAAAACAGCAAAAAAAAAAAAAAAGATTCATCACTTTATCAGGAAAGCCCATAGGTTGCTCCTTTGCTCTTTATAAACACTTCCAAAGAAAATAATTCCAGAAAGTCAAGGCCATTTCTGGCATCAGACGGAAGATAAAATCAAGGGTAACTCCTCCCCACCCACTTTAGAACCATAAAATAAAGCCTGGGTCTGACTTCATCTGTGTAAAGCCTTACTTTACAGGCTTTACTTATCCTGTAGACAGGGTTTGGTGCCCACAGAAGGCGGCCCAGGAGGTAGGTGGGACAGGCAGGAGGCTGTCTCTGAACTCCTAACACTGTTAATCTTCAACGGTCTCTTTCCCAAGAGGATGAGGAAGAGGGGACATTCTCTGGGCCAAATTACTTTGCACTCAGGACTCTACGCTGCCTCTGGTAGTAAAGATTCGTTGAGTAGCTGCCATGTGCCGGATATTGCAGGTAGCCAAGCGCCGTTACTCTTCTCTCCTTAGCCTAGTATTGTTCTTGGAATGAAAAGCCAGCCTTGGTGAAGGTCAGGATGTTTCTTGCCTCAAATGGGTCCAACTGAGCTTAAAATGGCACCTGGCCTTTACAAGGGTCTCCTTCCCATGCTTCTCACTCAGGGGTTCTCTCCACCCCCACACCTTTCTGTGAGTCACCCCTGCCACATGCAAATTTACCCATCAGGACAATACAGGATGCTCTCCCAAGCCACATCACCGGTCTCCAGCCCAGAGGGTTCATCTATTCCCTTCACTCCGCATGGCAGATTGTGCTTCCCAATAAAGCCAGTTTCTGGATACCCGGGCTCCTGCCTCTCTATTTTACCTCCCAGTCCACCCTGGATCTCCAGTGCCTAGCAGAAGGATTGCCACAAAGTAGAACTGTGGCAAATATTTTTTGAATAAATAATGACTCAATGGGTTATTTATGAACATTATGTGCCAGGCTCTGTGGAAAGGAGACAGACTCCCTAATACAACATGAAGCGGGGCTGAGCCCCGGCGGCGTAGTGGTTGTGCGTGGCCCACTGGGACGGAGGTTCAATTCCAGCAGTGGGGCTGGGCCTCCTACTCCTAGCACCGGAGAGCAGTGATGCCCCAAAAAAACAAACAAAAAAACAACATGAAGCGGACAGTATAACCACCCCGATTTTACAAGAGAGGGAAAAGGCTGACAGTGAAGTGACTAGCTCAAGGCCTTACAATGAATTGGTGATGAGACAGATTGGAGCTTTGGCTCTAGTTGCTGTTCACAAATGACAGGGTTTGGGGCCACCCAGTTTCCTTGCCCTAGGCCTTCCTTGATCTAATTGCGAACTCCCGGGAAGGGCTGGCTTTTGAATGGACTCAAGGAAGCCAGAAATAGGCCTGTCTTGTAGCTCATTCACAACTCCAGATAGCTGACTCAAGCATAGCTGCAGGTCTATCATCATCAAGAACAGGAATCTAGACTACCTCAATGTAAACAAAATGTTTTAAGTTCTACCTCCCAGTCTCCTGGCCACATGTGGCCTCACTCACTTCTCTCTTGCCTGATTATAACGGTCAGAACAGCTGTCTGGGACTCCAAACTTCTGATGAAACTGAAACGCAATCCAGCTCAGGCTTCACGCAGTCCTGTGATAAGCCCCCTGGAGATAGGCCCCAGCGAGGAAGCACTGGAGAGCTCATCTTGCCAGTCTGGGTAGACGATGGACCGGTACTCAGAGGTTCTGACCCCTGATCAAGGGTTTCCTCCATTGTCCCTGCTGCCACCTCTCCGCACCAGGTATCATCCTGCATCTCTTTCTTTATACCCATCGAACTGTCTGTGATCCAGGGATTCCAGGGGGGACATGCGCCCTTCTTAAAGTCCCCATTCCCCTCCGGCCTCCAGCCTTCCTCATTGGGCACAGAGCTCCTTGACTTGAAAGCCCTGGAGCACGGGGCCCCTTTTGAGTCTGTGAAGGGTTCCTGTTCCTGGACTGGAAGCAGGCCGCACAAACGGCTTGACCACCACGGCTGGAACCCTCCGTGCACACCTTGTCTGGTCAGCCCCTTCATTCCGGCGACAAGGTGACAGGGGTTAAGGAGAGGAAGCAAGCAAACCGGAACTTTCTGACCACTAAGGACCTGCCGCTCCCCTCCGGATTGCAAAACTTCACAGCCAACGTCGCTTCTCTTCCACACCCCCTTCACCCCACCATACACGCGTAGACACCCACAGACACAGACACTCTGCAGCTGCAAAGCCGGCGGGAGGCGGGGGCAGCCTGTGCGCGTGCGTCGGCGCAGAACCCTCTCCCTCCCACGTGCGCGCCCCCGACAGCAGAGCGCGCCGCGGCGGGCTGGCGGGAAAGCGCGCGGAAGCCCCCGGCAGGCTCCTCGTGCGGGGGGGGGGGGGGGGGGGGAAAGGAGGGCGAGAGCCCTTTGGAATGTGCCACTCAGAGAGAACGGGGGTATTTCCGCGCGCCGCTAGCGTGCCCCCCCCTCCCCTCCGCCGACCAATCCGTTAGCCACCCCCCGCCCCTACCCGCCATACAACGTCCCGCCGCTCGGCCGAGCTGCTCGCAACCCGGCCCGGCCCCTTCGGCCGGGCCCCTCGTGCCCGGCTCTCTACCGAGCGCTTCCCTCGGCGGCCCGAGAGGGGCGCTACCCCGCGCGGCGGGGCCGGAAATTCCCGCGGCCTGAGTGGCGAAGGCGAAGCCGAGCGCTCGGCGCCACCTCCCTCCTCCCCGGGACGGGCGGAGGCGTTGGGCCCAGGGAGGGCCCGGTCACCCAAGTCTGGGGACAGCCGCGTCCGCGAGGAGCAGCAGGGCCGCCGGCGGCTGCGGAGCCCGGAAGACGCGGCCGTCGCTCCGGAGGCGCTCGGCGGGCTGCGAGACCCTCCGGCCCCGCGCACGGGCCCCCGCCCCTTCCCGGTCTCCGCCTCTTTGCCTCACACACCCCCCCGGGGCCGCCGGAGCCCCGGGCCTTGGCCGCGCTCCTCCTCTCGGGCTTCAGACGCGCCCGCGGACTGTGCTCGTCCGGCCGCCCTCGGCCCCGCTCTCCCCGGGGCGAGCCCTCCTTCGCCGGCTCTCCTTTCTTTCGCGCACTCAACGCCCCCCCCCCCGCGCGTGCACGCGCCTGCTGGGCCGCCCCCTCCTCTCCGGCCCTCGCGCTCCTCGTCCTTGCTGAACGCTGCGGTCGAGGGAGGATTGATGTCCCTACACCACCATGCAGCCGCCGCCGAGGAAGGTGAGGGCGCAGCTGGGACGGGCGGGGGTGGGGGCGGGGAGGGGGCTTGGGGACTTGGCGGCGGCGGGGCGGGGTGGGGTGGGGGGGAGAGCAGGGGACGGCGATGCGTACGAGGAACGTGGCGGTGGCCACCGCTGCGCCCCCTCCCCCTGCTGCTCGGGGCCGTGGTCGCCCGCACTCCGCCTTCTCCCCGAGTGGCCGCCGGCCGCAGGCTCGGGGCTGGCGGGCGAGGTGTCTTCCTGATGACCGAGGGGCGCCGGAGAGCCCCCGGCCTTGCACGCGAGTTGCGGGCGGGCATCTGGGTGTCCGCGCGCGCCTGGCGGCGCTGCCCTCTGCCAAGTGCACTCCCGGGGAGGCGAGGGGGACCCTGCGGCTTTGCCGCGCCTTGGGGGTGTTGCGCTTGTTGAGTCGGCCCCAGCCCCCAGCCTACCAGCCGCGGGTCGCCCCGGCCGCTTGGCAGGTTTGCTGGCGATTTGTTGCACGCCTAGCCTTGACGAGGTGGCCGGCCTTTCCCACGGGGCAGCCGGGAACAAGTTGGAATAGTCTGGAATACTCACCACCCACCCCGTCCCCCGTCCCCACCCCAAGGGAAATCGAGAAATTAAAGATTGACCGGCTCCACCTCCCCACTCACTCCCCTCGCCGCCCCGCCTCCCAACCAGGATGGGGGCTAGCGGGGACGTGGTCGCGCTGACCCCCAAGTCAGGGAGAGCAGGGGCCATTGGAAGTTGATGGTCGGGGTGGGAGTGACGAGCGGTCGGGGTTTTATCAGCAGCTTCCCCGCGGCGGCTGCGTGAACCGTCTCCCTGCCCGCGTCCCCAGGGACCGAGGCAGTGTCCTTGTCTGTGGAATCCTGCAGATGGTTACTGAATGCCCACCCCGCGCGCTGGGTGGGATGGGGGGCGGGGGACCGGCGTTCTAACCCCTCTGGGGCAAACATTTCCCAACTCGTACCTGATTCCCCACCTTTCTTTCGGACACATACCCGCTTTTAGCAGTCTTTCTCAGACTGGGGGCACCCCAGACCCTCCGTCACCTGGAACCCAAGAGGTCCCCACCTGGATTGGCAGGCTCTGCACCAGAGAGCATTTGCCCTGTTCTCGCCCTGGAGCTGCCATGGGAACTGGCTTTTGGGGGTGGCTTCAAGCTGGCAGCTACTGGAAGGTCACGTTTGCGTTCTCCTTTGTGAGCAAGAGATTGTGATTTGATGCGCTGTCAGCGACTGGAAGGCATCTGAGACCCTGGGTTTCCTCACAGCCATTATGGAGTAATTTATCTGGTCGATGCACATGCCATGGTGGTGTAAATTTCGGTCCATCTCTGTGCGCCATCCCAAACAGTCTGCTCTCTGCTCACTCCTCTTGATCTTTGAGTCTTTTCTTGGAGAAATAGCAGGTAGGCTCTTGTGAAGCCTAGAGAGACACTGAGTTTATGCATGAAATGGGATGACTGGCAGTTGATTTTATTCCTCTTTAATCTAATTCATACACTTATGTGTTCCATCAATTCATTCAGCCTCTGTTTGCGATGCTTTGGTGATTTGTTTTCATTGAATAGGTAAACCAGACTAGGTGACTAGTAGTGGAGTTATCTTTTTTTTTTTTTTTTTGGAGTTAGGGTCTTTAGGGTAGAGGCAAATGATAGGTTTTTTATGACGTTATAAGGCGCAGTCAGGTCTTCATAAATCTGTGGTGTATTTTAGGTGAAAGTTACTCAAGAACTGAAAAACATTCAAGTTGAGCAGATGACAAAGCTTCAAGCCAAGCATCAAGCAGAATGTGATTTGCTTGAAGATATGAGGTAAGGTTGTAATAAATACAATCGTTTGAGACCTTCTCTCAGTTTCCAAGAACCTTTGCGTTACCAAACCCCAGGAACTGCTGATGGAATTTCCTTTTGGATTTCCTGTTTTAAGGCCATTAGAGGTTTGACTCAGCTGGAAATTTTAACTGGAACTAACACAATACAAACTTTTTTTTTCTCTTCCAGTAGGGGAACATGTAATGTACACATACTATTATGAGAAAACAAGGGATCTTAAGAGTTTTATCAGTAAAATGATAGCCATCGAAGTAGAAATTCTTACTTAATATGGACATAGCCTTTTGTTACGTCCACCAAATGGCCTTTATTTTCCTGATGGGTTTGGGTAAAGAAGGTGTGTGTGGGGTGGGGGACGATGGATTGGATTATCTGACTCAGCTGTGAGTGCTTGTTAATAGCATTCCTTGTGATTGCCATCCTGCTGGGTATAAAATGAGCCCGCTCAGAACCAGGATGGGGAGCCCTTACAATCAGCAAGAGAGAAGAGCTGGGAGCAGAGTGTGTCTTTTGGACCCTGGGATCTTTGTGAATTCTTGATCCAGAAGACAGCTTTGACACCAGAGGAGTGGCAGAGAAGAAGCGAGAGCAGAACCAGCCAAAGCATGAAACCGCAGTGGACTTCCCAGCCCGTACAGCAAGCAAGACAGTTTGGGATGGGAATCTTGCTTACTGAGTGAGGTGCCCCTGGGCACTAAATTATGGGAGCTGAGTTCGCTTGATCCATGGATTTGGATCTCAGTGGCTTCAGGGGGAGGCTGATGGCAGAATGGCATGGCCTTTGGGCATTTATTGGCATCTATAAAAGAGCTTTGTGTAACATTGCCTGAACAGGACAGACCAGGCCAAAAGGCTGAGGGCCAGAGAGGCCTGCCAGTGGTACAGCAGAGAAGAAATGGTCCTGACTGAACAACTGCCTCCTGAACATTTCTCACCCGAATTGTAACCGGTTCACTTCCCTAACAAACCCCATGATCGTGAATATCGTCTGTGATTTTGGTGTTGCTGTCGCAGTGTGCTTTCAGACCCAGCCAGAGAAACAGTGCTGTGGGAAGGATGGTTGGTGCCCGACTCAATACTGGAAGGTTGGGGCATGTCTGATCGCTGCCCTTTGATAATCAGCCATGAGAGCCAGAAGAGGTCAGATGTGGCCTCTACACAGTTATATAGGATCTTAAAAGTTTATCTGTAAAATTATAGTCTTTGAAGTAGAAACTCCTATATAAGTAATCTTTCTACTGACATGTAGCAATTTATTGACATTTATAATGTTAAGCATATTTTAAAACTGACATCTGTTTAATAGTTAATATCTGGGAATGAGCCAGTCAGCACGCGATGATGATATCCTAGCTCTCTCTGTTAGACTTAGTCTTTGAATGTTTTGTCTTTTAACATAGTCGCCTGTGTTTCTATCATAACTTTGAGTTTGGTAGATGAAGACGTCTTGCCAACATGGTGAAACTAAATTCCTTTATTGAAAGATGTGCCACTTTTTAAATTTAACAATGTGTTAATACAATCCTATAATCTGAATCGATAGTTCCAGATACATTGTTACTATTAAAGGGTGAAAGATGATTTACATGTTGAAGCTAAATGGCTATAATATTTCACTTTATCGATACATTTATCAAATTGTGATTGGATCAGTAAGCCTCATCCCACACATAAAAACTTAAGCATTGCCATTGAGTTGATTCCAATTCATGGTGACTGTAATATGTGGGTTTCTGAGACAGGAAGCAGACAGCCTCCCCCCACCCCCACCCCCCGCATCCCCCCCATCCCCCGCCGAGTGCCTGGTGGTTGGCAGCCCAACACCTAGCCTACAACCCTCCTGAGCCCCCTTAGTTAAGTGTTTTCTGTGGTGTACTGACATGTTGGTTTCAGGAAAAAATAGGAACTATTATAATGGTAAAATTGTGTATGCTTGAATGGTTGAACTGTTTGTAGCCCAAATGAGTTTGTGTAAGATGTTCATTCTTTCCTTTCCTTTCCCATATTTAACTTGGGTACTATTTATGAACATTTCTGCCTGGCTTTTCAGTTTTGTTTTTTTGGGCATCACTGCCCTCAGGTGGTGGGAGTAGGAGGCCCAGCCTTTGCTCCATGGAGCTGGAATCGAACCTCTATCCCAGTGGGCTGCAGTCCCGCATACAATCACTACGCCACTGGGGCTCAGCCTTTTCATTTTTCTTGTAACCACAAGGAAATGTGCAAGCTATTTTGCACTCTTCATCCAGTTAAAAAGGACTTAAGGTTGGTTGTGCGCGGGACTGCGGCCCACTGGGACAGAGGTTCAATTCCAGCAGTGGGGCTGGGCTTCCTACTCCCACCACCGGAGAGCAGTGATGCCAAAAAAAAAGGATAAAAAGGACTTAAGGTATTCTTGTTAGTAGAAATCGCTGATGAAGAAGAATCAGTTTCAGAAGCAAGTCCAGGAAGCAGAATTGGTATATGAATGATCGTGAGTGGAGTGCGGTTATTAAGCCCTGTGGATTACCTTTTCTGAAGACTTCTCCCTTCTTGCTTGAAAGTTGATGCAGGAGGTTAGGTCGACATGTTACTCGTTTCTGTATTGCTCGTGCCTTGTAGTTAGGATGTTAGAAATGGACATCCGTGTCAGACTAGCCTGGGTTTGTGTCCACTCTGGTCACCTGCAGGTTTCTCATCTGTCAAGTGGGACCATCCTGAGCTGACATCCTCTTCCTCAGGTGATTGTGCCGATAAAATGACAGTGCTAATTGTAGCACGTGATGACCACTAAATCGATGGCGGTTTTGCTCCCCTTGCTGTTGGTGACTTCATTCCATTTCACTTGCGTTATTGCTGTAATACCACTCATTGCAGTTTGGTTGTCAGACACCATCCCGTTGGCTCTGACTCGATGTCATGGTGACCCTGTGTGCAAACATCTTCGGTCATTGCCACGTGTGAGCCCGTCGTTACCACCGCACCAATCCATTTTGTGGAGAGTCGTCGCCTTCTTCTGCTGACCCCCTCCTCTACCAGGCTCCTCCTGATCACATGTCCAAAGTCCATGAGAGGAGGTCTCCACATCCTTTCCTCATTTCTTTGTTTGTTTTTTGGGGCATCACTGCCCTCTGGTCGTGGGAGCTACCCAGCGCTGCTCCGCTGGATTTGAACTGCCAAGCCCGTTCGGTATTCAACCACTATGCCACCGGGGCTCAGCCCCATTTCCTTACCTTTTTTTTTTTTGTGTGTGTGACTTGGGGAGGGGGGAGATGGAGCCTTTTCCTCAGTTCTATGGAGCATTTGGAGTGTACATTTTCCCATGACAGATTTG
This sequence comes from Nesogale talazaci, assembly GCA_004026705.1. NCBI lineage: Eukaryota > Metazoa > Chordata > Mammalia > Afrosoricida > Tenrecidae > Nesogale > Nesogale talazaci. The sequence goes on along the minus strand of PVJH01026030.1, from coordinate 3,435 downwards.
CTCATTTTCTAGGCAGTCCATGTTACAGTTAATATTCTTTGACAACACTATCATTCCAAGACATCACTTCCTCTTTGGCATTACAGTAGTGTCCTCATTTTCTACCTTTTCTCCTTGTAAACCTCTCACACTGTCATCAGTTTTCTTTTAAACAACAACAACAACAACAAGATTGTTTTAAAGTACATCTGTCAGGCCATTGGGACCTTGTCTGTCAGGATCAAAGACCTTGTTATAGCCGGATGTATGGTCCTTCACAAGCCAACTTCAAGTCTTGGTTCTTGGCTGAGTTTACTGGCATTTCATGCCACTGCATGCTCTCTTCTTAGCTCCATGCTGTGGCCACGTGGTTTCTGGCTTTCGAATGTGGTCTCCACCTTCTGGCCTGTGTTTGTGTTGCCTCCTTTGCCTGTGGATGCCTTTCCTCCCACTTTTTTCTTTAATTAGATCACTTTATTAGGGGCTCATGCAACTCACGATCAGTACATGCATCAGTTGTCTGCAGACTACATTTGCGCATTTGTTGCCATCATCATTCCCCAAACATCCTCCTTCTACCCTTCCTCCCCGTTTTATATTCCACAAGTGCTCATTGCTGCTACTCTGGAAATGGGTTGATCTTGGTGATCTCAAAGAATGTCGGTATTGCTCGTGTATCTGGCTCCCTTGCATCTTAGGTGAAATCCTGGAGGTTAGAGATGGAGTCTTACTCATTTCTGTTTCTACTGTACCCTTTATGAGCCTGGTAGCATTGCTAGATGAATGAAACTAGAAGTTACATTTAAGTGCACCTTTGTTGTCTTAAGGGAAGAAATTTTATAAACTCTGTTTTTGAGGATCCATCGGGGGGTTTGTGTTAGATTGTGATTGATGTGGCCATTTAAAATGCATTATGCTATTTGATTAGAGTGTATATATAATAGTATGTAAAAGCAGAGATTGTTGGAATTCTGAGATTAATGGATTTATTTATTTTTTTTAAAGCTTACTTTTATTCTTTTTTTTGGGGGGCATCACTGCTCTCCGGTGGTGGGAGTAGGAGGCCCAGCCCCACTGCTGGCATTGAACCTCCATCCCAGTGGGTTGCAGTCCCGCGCACAACCACGACGCCACCGGGGCTCAGCCCTCTATTTATTTATTTATTTGTTTAAAGGAGTCTATTTTAAAGTGTTTTCGTTCTTATAGTTAATGGAATGAATCCTACGTTCCATGCATAGACAGTGAAACACAAGTTTAGGCTTTTGATGGTCCCTGGTCCCCCAAATAGTAATATTGAATTGGAGATGGAAGCTTCTCTATTCTTGGCATTCACGGTAACTTCAGTTGCTTGATGAGGGACGTGGTCCTTGTCTGTCCTGGGAAGTAGTATGAGCTTTCTAAATTTTAGTATGGGGTTTCTTAATGCATGGTGTTTGAAAGAATCTTGCCTGCTTTTAATTTCTTTAAGTCTGCAATTTGTAGAGCCCCCACAAACAGTGCTTCTTCCCAGTAACCCCCCTTAAAGTTTTTCCTTTTAAGTTAGTATGAATTCACGCAGAAAAGTAGAAGTAACTTTTTTTTTTTTAGAAGTAACTTTTCTTTCAAGTATAAAGAAATTGGTAGCAAGGTTTTTAATGATTAAAAAATAAAGTTCAGGCTGAGCCTTAGTGGCCTAGTGGTTGTGTGCGGGATGCAGCCCACAGGGTTGACAGTTCAAATCAAGCAGCAGTTCTCCAGGAACAAGGCTGGTCTTCCTACTCCCACTAGGGCAGTGATGCCACCAAAATAAATAAATATATAAAGTTCAAATAACTCATGCTCTGAATAAGAGGATTTTATGCTATGTTGTGTTGAGTTATGCTTTGAAATATGTGGGGTTGCCATGAATAGAATTGATAGCAACAGGTTTTAAATTTCACTTTTTTATGATTGACTTCTAATGGCACCCTACCCTTTTCTGGTGTGGAAGTGAGAAAAAGGTGTCCCAATTTATTAGAGTTTTTTGCTTTGTTCCCTTGTTCTTCCCCGTCAGTTCATTTCTTTCAGGGGTGTATTTGGAAGCAAATGTGCTAAGATGAAGTATGAGAATGAAAGATAGCTCTTGTTAATCACGACATTCCATGCTTTGGGGAGATTTTCTACTGGAGTGTTTCCTGTTGACTTTTGCTGTCACCAGTAGGCTAGCGTACTTTACTTTCTTTTTAGCTTATTTTTTTTAAAACTCGGTTTTCCAAGTTCACTTTCAAATAAGTTCTAAATTCTGCAGTCTGCATATTTTTCATTATTGTGTCCTTTTGAAGTGTTAAGAAGAGTCATTAAGGAAAGTTGCTTTTCAGGGATGTAAAACTTGAAAAACTTAAAACGTCTTAGCAGACATTTTAAGAGATCATTATATAATATGGAGAAATCAAAGAATTTAGAATCAGATGGATACTTTTTTTTGTTTGTCTGTCTTTTGGGCATCACTGTCCTCAGGTGGTGGGAGTAGGAGGCCTTTGCTCCATGGAGTTGGAAGTGAACCTCCATCCCAGTGGGCCGCAGGCCCGCGCACAACCACTACGCCACCAGGGCTCAGCCCCAGATGGATCCTTTTTCAATTTTTTCATTTTATAGATAAAAACAGAAGCAATCATGACGAGTTGAAGTGAATCATAATTGATGAGGACTCGAAACAGTTTCTTCTATTTCCAGTTGCGTACACTTTCCCCTCTATCAGATTCTTAACCTTTTAACTAAAGAACTCATCATGGGCCCCCTGTTTTGAAAAATTTTCTTATTGAGAAATACATTAGTTTTCTTATTTCTCACTGTTTATGACATACATCGAGCTGTTGATTAGCTTTGGTTAATGTTTTATAAAATCATTAATATTAAATTCAGCCAAAAGGAAAAGACTGGAAAATTTAAATACTTCAAAACCTGGTCCTGAACTATCCTCACAGCTGTTGTCATGTTTGCGTCCATTTCTGCAGACACTGTGTCAACCCATGTTGTTGAGAGCCTTCCTTTTTTCCGCTGACCCTCTATTTTATAAAGCTTGATGTCCTTTTTCAGGTTCTGGCCTCTCCTGAGAGTATGTCCACAGCATATGAGATGAAGTTTTGTCACTCTCGCTTCTAAGGAGCATCCTGACTGCACTTCATCTAATATAGCGTTGTTTTTTCTCCCACCATCCATAGTAATTTCAATATTCATGGCCAGCACCGTCATTCAAATGCATCAGTTCTTCATTAGTCTTCTTTATTCATTGTCCATTTTCCATTTGCATATGAGGCAATCTAAAGTACCAAGACTTGGGTCAGCCATCACTTTTCCTCTTTAACATTTTGAAAGAGAGCTTGTGCAGCAGATTTGCTCAATTCAGTATATCAGTTTATTTCTTGAATGCTGTTTCCATGAACGTTGCTTGTGGATCCAAAGAAACTGAAATCCTTGACAGCTCCCATTTTTATCTCT
>PVJH01026029.1:0-25221 GCA_004026705.1 Nesogale talazaci | reverse complement strand
GGTTCAGCCAACCAGCCTCTCCATGTAGCATTCTATTTCTGTAAAGACTTAGAGCCTTGAAAACCCTATGGGGTATTTCTATTCTACTCTATGGGTTTCTTTGTGCTGGAACCAACTTTAGTAAATGAAACCTTTATTAAACACACATCAGGGCTGAGCCCCGGTGGCGTAGTGGTTGTGCGCAGGACTGCGGCCCACTGGGATGGAGGTTCAATTCCAGCTCCCAGGAGCAAAGACTGGGCCGCCTACTCCCACCACCTGAGGGCAGTGATGCCCAAAAAAACAAAAATAAATAAATAAATCCACTCAGATTATAACTGTGTTTTCTTAAAATTTGGGATGGCAGCTCCATATAAGAGAGGTAAATCCAATAATGTTTGTTCACCTATGTAGCACTTTAAAAAATGTTACCAATTCATTTCTTCTGGCTAATACATGCTTTCTTTCTGACAGGCCATGATGGTTTCAGAAAACTTTAATATAGAAGCTCCTAACTATTTGTCCCAGGCATCGGAAGTTCTCATTTATGCCCGACAAGATTCACAGTGCATCGATTGTTTTCAAGCTTTTGTGCCGGTACACTACCGCTATCATCGTCCACATAGTAAAGATGGAGAAACCTTCATTGTGGTCAATAACCCAGATTTGTTGATGCACTGTGACCAAGGTGAGGATTGCAAATCTATTCTGAGGGTGAAAAATGAAAAGAAAGATATGGTGACAAGTTTGCAGAGGTGACAAAAGCAATGTTTTGTTTCTTTCAGAATTTTTAAATGGCAAAATGAAGCATAGCATAGAAAAACATCACAAATATGTAGCTTAGGAAATTGTTATAAGGAAAACAGTACAAAGGACAAGAAGTATAGCTTTGCCAGTCTCCCTAGTAGGAGTCCTAGGGCCCCTCCTCACCTTCTAAAACCCACCCACTAACCTGACCTTGGGTTTCTTCAGAGTATTATCATGCAGATGAATACGATTTAGCCTCTCCACTGTAAGACTTTTGTTATCCCTCATATCTTTTTTTGGGGGGTGCGTCACTGCCTCTGGTGGTGTGGGCTCTACCCAGTGCTGCTCCTGAGAGCTGCCACTGGATTTGAACCGCCAAGCCCATGGGCTGCAGTCCCGCACTCCACCACTTATGCCACCAGGGCTCAGCTCCTCATATCTTTTAATTTGCAAGTTTCCCCTCTGCTTCCTTTTCGTACCTTAAAACTTATCTATTGAAAAAGATGACTTTTTGACCTGTAAACTTCCTGATAGTTAGATTTTGCTGGTTGAATTCATGACCAGCATGCTCCTCTGATATCTTTATTTCCTCGAAATTGGTAGCTGGTTCTAGAAGCACGAACAGATTTAAATCTGATTCCTTGGCAGGACTATAGGAGATATATTGTTTGGTTGTGTTTCTTGTGGTGATATTGAGTCTCATTACCTAGATCCATTCATTTATTAGTTGACAAATGATGATGCTGTAGTCTTTTCCCATTTTAAAAATTAGTTATATTTGCCTCATCTATTCTTGTTGTATGCCTTCAAGCAGACTCCAATTCACAGAGACCATACAGGACAGAATAGAGTTGTCCCGCATCTTGAGGTCTGTTCTCTTTCTCCCACAAAGCAGCTGCTGTGTTTGAACCACCACCATTTTGGTTAGCAGCCAGGCACTTAACCACTGCCCTGCCAAGGCGCCTTTCTCATCCACTGTTTGGTAGATGAGGAGGATCGCATGTGGGAAAGACCACATAGACTCCTCACGCTTCCCCTTTATTTGTTTTAAGATAATCAATTAATTTTATGCCATCTTCAGAAGGTGTTTAATGAACTTGAAAAGTATTATTAATTTTCCCATATGTAAAAGCAGTCCTTTCAATGCCTTAGTGGTTAAGCGCTCACCTGCAATCTGATAGGTCGGCCGTTTGAACCCCATTGGCTCTGTAGGAGAAGAGACCTGGCAATCTGTGCCTGTGGAGATTGCAGCCTAGGAAACCCTGAGGGGTCGTTCTACCTGGTCCTAGATGGCTACTGTGAGTTGGAATTTGCTTAACAGTATGAAACGACAAAGTAATATATTTGAGTTTGAATCAGCTGAGTTTTTTAAAAAATCATTTTATTCAGAGCTCATACAACTCTTTTCACACTCCATAAATCCATCCATTGTATGTCAAGCACATTTGTTGCCCTCATCATTCTCAAAATATTTGTTTTCTACTTGACAACTGAATTTCTTTTTTTGTTTGTTTGTTTGTTTGGGCATCACTGCCCTCTGGTGGAGTGGGAAGCCCAGCCTTGCTCCTGGAGAGCCGCTGCTGGATTTGAACTGCCAACCCAGTGGGCCGCAGTCCCGCATTCAACCACTACACCACTGGAGCTCAGCCCGACAGCTGAATTTCTTTTTTGTTTGCTTGCTTGTTTGTTTGTTTGTTTGTTTGGAGGGGGCATCGTTGCCTCTGGTGGTCGTGGGCACTACCCAATGCTGCTCCTGAGAGCCGCCACTGGATTTGAACTGCCAAGCCCGCGGGCCACAGGCCCGCACTCAACCACTTACACCACCGGGGCTCAGCCCCCGACAGCTGAATTTCTTATCATTAATTTTTTTCCCCTAAAACTTTATCGGTAATTTAAGTAGGTTCTTTGCAAGAAATCCGAACCATCAATTTTCGTGGGCATAAATTCATTTGTGAGTGTCAATGTAGCACGCTAACATGCAAGTAGCCTTGGAGCTGGAGAACAGCTTTGATTTTTGCTAAACTGTGCCCAACCTTGTGTATTTTACTTTCTCAGTGCCAAAGATCTCACCTTCTTGGTGTCTGCTTATACAGCTTTTTCTTGAAGAGGCGTCTGTGAGACGTTTAGGGATTTTCACACCCCTGGGATCAATTTTAGTGGCGGTGGCAATGACAGATTTCTGGTGAGCTCTACATAGAGGAACTCGATTGAGAGATAGAGGTCCAGTCACAAACAGCAAACCAATGCCCAGCTGCTCAGGAAAACCACTCTCCTGGAAGTTTTTCTTCTCAGAGATGCTTTCCTGCCCTGCTTTCTTTTGGTTGCTGTTGGCTTGGTATGCTTTTGTCTAGCCTCAGATTTTTAATCTAGTCATGTCTTTGTTTGTGAGCTGTGTTTCTTGTAGGCACATATTGATGGATTTTGTTTTCTTATCTATTCTGCTACTCTCTCTTTATTGGTACATTTAGTCCACTAACATTCGGTGAAATTATGGATATGTATGTGTTACTGCCAGTTGGCTTCATATGTGTGTGTGTCGTGTGTTTAGTTTCTTTGTACTTCTGTGTTGTTTCCTTACTTTAGGTGTATTCTTTGTGTGTTGTTTTTGTGAGGAATTGTTTTGTATGTTGGTTTGGCCATAGTACGTCATTGAGTCTTTTTTGTAGTGGTGATCTTGTTTTTGTGAATTCTTTTTGTGTGTCTGTGTGTGTGAATTCTTTTAGTTTCTCCTTGTCTTTGAATACTTTTACCTCCATTTTTCATTTCATTTCTTTTTTTTTTTTTAAGGGCATCACTGCCCTGGTGGGAGTAGTAAGCCTAGCCTTGCTCCTGGAGAGCTGCTGCTGGATCTGAACCACCAGCTGTGTGGGCTGCAGTCCTGCACACAACCACTATGCCACTGGGGCTCAGCCCCCATTTTTCATTTCTTAACAGTTTTACCACATTTGCATTTTCAGAATATATTCATTATTGTGTTTTGTAACCACAGCTCACTTTTCCTTGAGTTGGATTACCATGTGCTTCGATTTCATTTGGCTTCAAGCCAGGCTTGGTGAACTAGCCCAGACTTAATCTGTATCACTACCTCTTTGATTAGGTAATCTATGGCTGCCTTCCCAGGGACGCAAGACCACAACCAAAACTAAAATAAAAACCAAACCCCCTGCTATTGGGTTGCTTCTGACTCACAGAGAAGAGCTGCCCCTCGGGGCTTTTGAGGCTGTAAATCTTCCAGGAACAGCAAGCCTCAAACCGCTGACCTTGCAGTTAGCAGCCCATCTTGTAATCTGCCACCACAAAGACTCCGTGTTAGAACCTCAGCAAAGAGAACTCAGTATAGAGAGACATGTGTCCATCAATCTGTGACCCTGTTGCTGCTAAAGCACTAGTTATTGCAGTGGGAGAGTTGAAGTTGCAACAGAGACCATCTGGCCACGAGACCTAAAATGTTTTCTTTCTGGCCCTTTAAAAGAAAGTTGGCCAACTTCTGACCTAAAGTGTGAAGGTGGTCTAGTTATTTTTACCTTTACGAGTCACATGTTCTTTTTGTCTAGGTGTTCTTTATGCCTTAGATTGTTTCCTCTAAGTCTACTAGCCCTTTTTGAAGTTGCAATTCCTATCTATTTTATGGGCATCCCTTTCTGGTGAGCTTTTTGTTGTCTGGAGGAATGTTATTCTGTCTGCTCTGTAGTTCACCTGTCACTTTATGACACTTCTTTTTCTTTCATTTTCATTTTCCCTGCTCTCGATTTTAATTTCATTCCCTTCCCTTGCTCTTCAGTGTGAGACTGTCCTGACAAGGAGTCTTGATGGCTTGCCTTTGATGTTTCACAGGGCCCAGCCCTCCTCTAGTGCAACATAGCACGATAGTTGAAATAGGTAAAGCCCCTGCAAGTTTCATTGCTGTTCTCGATTTGAACCCCTTTTGGATTATAAGCAATACCTGTTGGCTATTTGGGGTTCTCTTGTTTTCCGGTCCTTCAGGTGTTCCTTTGTTTCTTTTGCTTTCTGCACAGATGCAGGTATTCCAGGACTTGGTGACTTTTGGTGTTTTTTTCTCCATGTGCATGTGTCTTAGGACTTGAGGAAACATGTTTGTATCTAGTTGTCTTATAAATGCTGTCTATTAAGGTTTGATTTTGCTCTTTAATTTTTTTCTTTCTGGTTTTATGTGGCTATGGGGGTAAATTTTTAAAAACACCTTCAGTTTTCCCAAAATCAAGACTTTAATTCTGAAGCCCTTTCCAGATTTTGGCTACAATTGCTCAAAGTGTGTACTAACAGAATGTTTACAAAAGTCAATAGCACTTTGACCAAGGTCCGATAGAAAGGTTTTAATCATATGTTTGCTACCATCATACATTTTGTTACAGGAAAATAAAAAATGCTCTATTCTTGTTTAGTTTTCTTTCTCTGTTGATGGTACCTTTTACTTACTCTAGATAAATTTTAAAAAGTGCCCCTTCATGAGTGAGTATACGGGGGTTCAGATAATTATTCTCTTTCTTGACTGGAGTGCACTTTATATGAGTAGATTTTCTATATGTAAATGTATTGAGCTGTATAATGCAAATTCTATGCAGTCTTCATAATTCTGTCATTTCTTAGGCATTCATAGAGAGCAAGTTACGAAAATAAAACAGCATGTGGGAGTGGGTCCAAAGCATATATACCATGTACACTTCAAAAAGTTCATGGAAAAATTAGATAGTTTGTAAAACTTCCATTTTCCAATAAATTTTTGAAGCTCCTTTACTTTCCATGGTACAGTGTTTGACTACTCCCATAGTCGCCCTTCAGGTCTGGAAATGAGCTCAGCCACGTCTCAAATTTCAGCCAAACATTAGGTTTATAGGAACAATAACACTATTGCATCCCTTAGAATAAAGAGATTTAAAGGGCAGATTTTCCAAGGACAAAGTTCAGAAGTGTTAGAAAAGAGGAAAGAATGGAAACAGAAAACACAGCGAGGATATGGGATAAGTGATGTTACATTGTGCCAATTGCAATCAGTGACATGACCTGAAAGACTTATGTTAGGGTCAGCCTAAGCCTAAATTATAGTACAAATACAGGTTTTCTGACATCTTGTTCTACCCTCTTCCCCCAACCCCCCAGAGTTCCCAGTTTTGAAATGCTGGGCTCAGTCAGAAGTGGCAGCTCCTTGTGCTATGAGGAATAAGACTCTCTGCCAATGGAAAAATATGAAGTATAAAGCAGTAAGTTAATTTTTGTTGCATTTGAATCATTCTGCCCCATAAAAACGTTCTGTAATGTTTCTATCACATTTAAGTATATTAGGATGAACATCTTATATTAGCCATAGACTACTGGAAGAAGTAGTTTTGTTTGCTTTTAATGTTACTCCTTTGCTACTGACGACTGCAGTGACTCTTTACTTGAGCAGATTCTCATTGAGTAATTTGTTACGTAGAGACTTAGCCTCTAGTCTCTTTGTCATGCACGCGAGTCCAGAGCTAGGGAGAGCTGATGTGCTTCCCCACTCTTCCCAAATTTTGTTTCTTTTGTTGTTGAAAATATACACAACAGATCACGTACCAACTCAGTCATGTGCATTTCAGTGACATTGATTGCATTATTTGAGTTAAGCAACCTTTCTCATCCTCCTTTCCGAGTTGTTTCTCCCACATTCACCTAAGCTCACTGTTTCTACATTCTTATCTATTCAGTTGTTGTTGTCAGTTCAATCCTGTGTAGATAGTTCTTAAAAGAGTGTGATCCTCAAGGTAGGCCTTTTTTTTTTAAAACCAGTTAAGCTAAATTATTCTTTTATTTCATGATGACTTCAAGAGATATTTTTGGTTTAAGGTTTAAAGGCAATAGTTTCAGGGTTTTTTCAATCCTGCATGGCTTCAGAAAGTCTAGAGCCCGTTCGAATTTGAAATTCTAGTTTGCACTTTCCCCTTTTTAATCAGAATTCTTCTATAGAATTTTTTATCCAAAAGTCCAATAATGGTAGCCAGGTACTATACTATCTGCTCTCATGGCAAGGGAAGTAATTGTTTACTAGTCATCAGTCACCCCCCCCCCCCCCAAAAAAAAATCCTACCCTCCACAGGGTTTCCAAGACTGTCAATCTTTACAGGAGTAGACAGTCTAATCTTTCTATAGATAGGGGCTGGGAGGTTTGAGCCACCAGCCTCGTGATTAGGAGGCTCACTTAAGTCGTTGTACCACCATGTCTCCTTTCACATCACATATCCTCCTCCTCTTCCAGACTTTCTTTCCACCATTGTTTCAGGCTAATAGGGATCACTTGTGCTGTGGATGGCTGCATGCAGCTGTTATAACCACAGGCACTACACAACCAACCAGGAGTTAGAGCAGCAGCATTAGACACACTATCGAGTCATTTAACTGGGGTTTCCCATCAAACTATGATGTAAAGCCTCCAAACCACGCCACCAAATCCCATGAGATTCGCTGTATATAAGAACCTCAGTAGTGAACTTTTTTTGTGGTCACTATAAATATATCCACCACAAACGTTTGCCAGTTGAACATCTCACTGAAGCAATCGCATTAGTCAGCTGTATAGACATGACCTCTGTTGTTAGGAACTGTCAAGTCAGTTCTAACTCATAGTAACACTGTGTGATTAATTGAATGACAACTGCCTGGTGCTACCCCATCCTCACCATCGTTCCAGTGTTTGAACCCATTTTTGCAGCCACTATGTCATCCATCCCCGTGATGGCTGTTGTCTTTTCCTATGACTCTCTATTATACCAAGCATGATGTCCGTTTGCAGACATCGATCCCTTCGGTCCAAATTATCTCACAACTTTTGTTATTCATGGTTCTGTTCCTTCAAAGACAAATTTGTTTGTTCTTCTGGCAGCCCAAAGTACTGTCAATATTCTTTGCTAACACCATGATTCAAATATATCACTTATTCTTGGGTCTTTCCTAGCCCTTGTCCAGCTTTAGCATGCCTATGTGGCTATTAAAACAACCATGGCTTGAATCAAGTACACCGTAGAGCTCAAAGTGACAACTTTGGTGTTTAGCATATTAAAGAGGTCTTGTGCAGCATGTTTACCCAGTGCAAAACCAAACTCACTGCCGTTATGTCAATTCCTTTTCCCTGACTTCCTTTCTCCTGCTGAGTATATTATTCCACGGTATGTATGTACCACACTTTGTCTACCCAGTCATATGTTGATAGACATTTAGGTTATTTTAAACTTTTGGCTATTGTGAATAGTGTTGCAGAAAACATTGGTGTGCAGATCTCTTTTTGAGTCTCTGTTTCCAAATCTCTTGGACAGCTAGGAAAAGAATTGCTGAACCAAATGCCTGTTCTATTTTTAGTTTCTTTTTAAGAAACCTCCACACTCTCCCACAATGACTGTACCATTTTGCATTCTTACAAGCAATATAGAGGGATTCCAGTTTTCCTATATCTTGCTAACATTCATTGCTTTGACTTGCACATTGATGTGATACTGAAAGCAATTCCTCTGATATTTCAAATATTATCAGAGACACCTAGGATGCACAAGCCTCAATGTAAATTTCAGAGTAAGGCAGACATGGAAGAAGGACTTGATAATTCACTTCCGGAAAAAAAAATTGACCAGTGAAAACCTTATGAATAGCAGCAGAATGTTCTCTGATATAATGTCAGAAGATGAGCCCCTCAGATTGGAAGACCTTGGAAATATAACTGAGAAAGAGCTACCTCCTCAAAATAAAGTCAACCTTCATAATGTGACTAGAACAAAGTTTCCAGGGCCTTCGTTTTCTGTATGAGGCATGGCTCTCAAACTGGGAAGAAGCAGCTGCAAACATCCATTTATAATCAAACTATGGAATGTATAAAGTATGAATTTAAATAAATTGAAAGTTAGCAAGCCTAAATGGAATGCATAAAGACCAATATCCTTGACTTTAATGAGCTTAAATGAACTGCTATTGACCATTTTGTATCAGCAGTCATAAAGTCTGCTATGCCAGGGAAGACAAAGTGAAGAGGGATGGCATTGCATTCATCATTAAATAGAACATTTCATGATCTGACCTCAACACAGTGCTGTCACTGATAAGATTATATTTACATGCCTTTATAGAAGACCAGTTAATAGGACTATTATTCAAATTTTAGCACAAACCACTAAAGCCAAATGTGAGGAAATTGAAGACTTATATCAACTTCTTGAGTCTAAAATTTATCAGACATGCACTCAAGATGAATTGGTAATACTGGCAATGGAAATTCAAAAGTTGGAAACAAAAGAAAGATTGTAGTTGGGAAATATGTCTATTGTGATAGAACCTATTCCAAAGATCATGTGATAGATTTTGCTAGACTTGTGAATTACATATGCCTCTTTTTTTTTTCATGGGCATTACTGCCCCCTGGTGGGAGTAGGAGGCCCAGCCTTGCTCCTGAAGAGCTGCTGCTGGATTTGAACCACCAACCCTATGGACTGCAGTCCTGCACATAACCACTACACCTCCAGGACTCAGCCCAATATGCCTCTTTTTCAATGACATAAACAGAAACTATACAAATACACCCTGAATGGAATACATAGGAATCAAATAGGCTATATTTGTGGGAAAAGACTATGTAGAAATCCAGTATCATCATTTAGAAGAAGACAGTGACCTTCTATGAAACAGACCATGAGCTGTTGAATTGCAAGTTGAATGTGAAGCAATTGAACAAGTCCACAAGAGCCAAAATGCAATGTTGAGTATCTCCCACCTAGATTCAAAGTCCTCTTAGGAATATACCTAACTCATTGAATCCAAATAACCAAAGACCTAATACGGTATGGAATGACATCAAATACACCATACAGGAAGCAATCAAAAGGTCATAAAAAAAAACAAAACACCAAAGAGTAATATGGATGTCAGAACAGACTCTGAGACTAGCTGTAGAATATAAATATGAAAAGGGAAGAAAGTAAGTACAAAAGGACTGAGCAATGTTTCAGAGGACAACTTGAAAATACAAAGTATTGGGCCTGAGCCCCCATGGTGTAGTAGTTGAGTGCAGGACTGCAGCCCACAGGGTTAGCAGTTCAAATCCAGCAGCAGCTCTCCAGGAGCAAGGCTGGGCCTCCTACTGCCACCAGAGGTGCAGTGATGCCCCCCCAAAAAAGCAAAAACAAAAATAGTGAGATTTTTATAATTCATTTTTCCAGACTACAATTTGGGTGGGGGGGGGGGGCATCACTGCTCTCCGGTGACGGGAGAAGGAGGCCCAGCCCCACTGCTGGAATTGAACCTCCGTCCCAGTGGGCCGCAGTCCCGCGCACAACCACTACGCCACCGGGGCTCAGCCCCCAGACTCCAATTTTATAAAAATTGAAATCAAAAGGAAGAGCAAGGACAAAAAATCAAATAGCTAGGAAGTGAACCACACACTACTTAAAGACTGCTGGGGAATTAATGGAACAAAGACTTCCAGCCTTGAAGCTCACAGAGGGAGTCTAGTACATCCTATAGCGTTGCTGTGAGTTGGAATTTATCGATGGCAGGGAGTTAGCAGCCACAACGTTCAATACAGTACGAACTATTTGAACGTAACTATTTTCTACGTACTGTCATTAGTGAACATAGCATACTTTTTTATTCTCTTTAGAATAACGTCTTTCAACAATCTACTTTCTTCCCTATCCCCAAGTTGCCAAATTTTGAAAACTTTTTTGTTTTTGTTTGGTTTTTTTTTTTGGCATCACTGCCCTCTGGTGGTTGTGGGAGCTACCCAGCCTTGCTCCTGGAGAGTCGCTGCTGGATTTGAATCACCAAGCCCATGGGCCACAGTCCCACACTCAACCACTACACCACCCGGGCTCAGCCCAAAAACGTTTAAAACTATAAAGTTTCCCAGACTTTCTTATTAATCCCTTTGATCTTCAAACCAAATAGAAAATAGAAACTAACATAAGCAGAGAACTTTTGAGTTAGTAGTCAGTATCACAACTAATTTATTGCTGTGGTAATAATTAAGGACACATTTAGTTTGTGCATTTGGTCAATAGCAAACTTGTTAAAGCTATTTAGGAAAAGAGATATTAAAATAGAGAAGTGAATATAGTTTATTTCCATTAGAACTTCAATTTAGAGAAAAATTTACATTCTGGTATGAATCACAGTAAAGGAAAATAAATGTTTACATTTATTAGAGGTGACATAGCTGGCACTTAAAAAAATTTTTTTTTGGCGGGGGGGGGGCATCACTGCCTCTGGTGGTCGTGGGCGCTACCCAGTGCCACTCGTGAGAGCCGCCGCTGGATTTGAATTGCCAAGCCCGTGGGCTGCAGTTCCACACTCAACCACTTACGCCACTGGGGCTTAAAAAAATTTTAAGGACATATTTAGTTCTATGTAAAGAGTTGACAAGATCAAAACTAATGAGAATTTAAGTATTATGGGAACAACTCTAATTCTGTAACATTGAGTGAAAAGTTGGATCTAGCAGTCATTTAAACAATAAGGTTCCACAAACTGTATGTGTATAACACATTGATTGAAAGATATTTTAAAAAAATGATTAAATGAAAAAGCAAAGAAATGGTAGTCGCTGCTTAGATTGTATATTTTACATAATCTCTATTTAATCCCTGTCTTTGTCTCTACTTAGGTACATAAGAATGTGACTCTACAGGTTCCAGTGGGAATGACCATACATACCTCTTTAGTGTGTTCTGTGACTCTGCTCATCACCATCCTGTGTTGTACTTTGATCCTTGTAGCTGTTTTCAAATATGGTCATTTTTCCCTGTAGGTTTTTTAAATGGAATGTTTTCCATAAATCTAAATAAGACATACATAAATAAGTATTTTCCTAGAATTGTATGATTGTTTGTCTTATAGTCATTTCATTTTTAAAATATATTTAATAAAAGAACCAGGACTAAAACTATGTTCAACTAAGGAAACGTTTCCTTTTTCTCCACTGAATCCAGAATTCACATGTTCTATTGTGTAGATTCTTGATAATCTTCAAGCAAAATTTTATAAAAGTAACATTTATTTTGTAAAAAGTGACATCAGGGCTGAGCCCCGGTGGCGTAGTGGTTGTGCGGGGGACTGCGGACCACTGGGACGGAGGTTCAATTCCAGCAGTGGGGCTGGGCCTCCTATTCCCACCACCTGAGGGCAGTGATGCCTAAAAAAAAAAAAAAAAAAAAAAGAATTTTTTCAAATAATAAAATAATTTGCCTGAATCAGAATTTTATTTCACAAGAAATGTAATTTCATCAGAAAATTTATGGTGGAAAAAGATTCCTCAGCACCACTTTTCTAGGCTTTTTCTCATCTATACAGTTTTCAATTTTCTTAAAACTTTATATTTTTTGTGGCAAAACCTGTGTTTGTCTGGGTTGACTAGAGGAACAAAATCATATGCACTTGTGTATAAGAGAGAACACTCTTATCAAAGAGCAGTTATGTACTAAGAAAGCATCCCAACCCAGTCAAGATCAAGTCCGTAAGTTCAGTGTTACCCCGTGTGATATCAGTCCCTAAACTCCTCTTCAGACTCGTGCAGCCACGCAATGATGTTGAATACAGGAAGATCACGGGGTGGAAGTCTTGTGGATCCAGTGGTGATGTAAGCATCTCAGTGCTGCCGTGGCTCTTCGCATGACTCCTCCAGCTCTAGGACTCCCAGGACTCTGGCTTTTTTTTTTTTTTTTTAAGGGCTCTTATCAGCTTAGCTCCATGTGGCTTGTCAATAAGAATGTCTCACAGGGAGTTGAAGCAGAGAGTGTATCTGGCCCCTAGTAAGCTACTTATCTCCTTCGTGCTTCCAGATGAGGTCATCAGCCTGTGACTTGATTAAAAGACTAGACTCCACCCCTTCATAACTTGACACCAGATATGTGACTAACACAAAGCCCTCGTGATCATCTGTGTCCTTCGAGAAACATCTATCAAGATAACTGCTTTGGAATCTATAACCATCTGAACTGACCTCTCTGCTTGAATTAACTAAGTAAATTCCCTTAGAAGCCACTGTTAAGCTATTAACAGTGCTTGTTGAAAGTACACTAACAAGATTTAGGAAAGTGTATTAGTGAGAGAACTTGTATACAGCCATTAACTGATCATGTCCACGCGCGTGTTTGGAATTAACCCATGCCTTGGATGAACCAGAACCATAACTTTTGACTCATGCTTACTTTCCTGAAACATTCTTTTTAAGTAGAAATAAATATTTTAAACTTGACATATACACTTGTCTAGTAATAGCAATTCCTTTAATTCACATTTTATTGTGAATTAGGTGCAGGTTTAAATGGCAGAACATCAAGTTTATCTTCAACAGTTCAGAACGTTTTGTTTCAACTTTGCCATTGCCTTCTTCTCAGTGCACCATCACTTATCCCCTTAACTCCCTGTTTCTTACTTTCACCCTTCTTTCCTAATGCTATGTACTTTGTCCTTGAGTAAATGCTGTCCTTTTGATCTTAATGGTTTATTATTCTAACTTGGGAATGATTTCAATTCCAGACCTGTAGGGTGGCTAAAGGCAATAGTCTTAGAATCACACCAGTGTCTTTTGGACTAATAAGCTCAGTTTTTTTTTTGGCATCACTGCCCTCTGGTGGTCGTGGGAGCTACCCAACTTTGCTCCTGGAGAGCCACTGCTGGATTTGAACCACTAAGCCTGTGGGCCACAGTCCCGCACTCAACCACTACACCACCGGGGGTCAGCAAGGCCATGTGGCTTCTCCTCTGGCTCCTCCAGTCTCCAGGAATCAGGATCAATCAGCAGGCTGTCATCTCATCTTATCAGTAGTTTGTCTCCAAGACAGAGTGACACCCACCCAGAAGTTTCGAATGTGATTCTTTTCAGAGTAGTTAATACCATGTGTATCTAGTTCTCCTGGTCTCATGTTCGCATAGGGTGATGTTAATGTCTTCCACTGCTTCCCAAGGTAACTGATACAATCTCTGATGCAGCAGATAAACTACACTTTATCATGGATAATGGGCTATAGTACAAAAGATTGTCATTGCTAGTGGAGGGCGCTAATTTTTTCTAAACAGCGGGCAGTAGTCCAAATAAGTGTGTCCACTAATCCATTTCATTAATGCTCTTATATGTCTTGATTTTCATCATTCGGTTACCCTGGTCAGAGTGAGACCACTAATTTCACCTTAGAGGGCTGCTCTCAAACATTTGAGATCACAGTTTCTCCTCCTCAAAGTAGGGTGGAGAAGGAGGATGGCTTTGTGTCTTTGTCCTTGGTGTCTCCAGTGACGATGAGTGGCCCTGAGCTCGGAGGCCCAACAGCCCATTCCTTCAGAGTGGTATTTTCTAGCTAAGGAGTTTCCATAATTTTGCCTTCATTTACATTCATGAATATATATATAGAATATATTTATAGCAAGGATAAATGTGCCTATTTATATGTCCTCTGTCAAATCTGTATTTGTTCTATACTCCAACTCTCCCTCTCACACCTGTTTAGATTGTGTCTAGCTAAATACTTGTAGATCACCACCACTATTGCAGGATTGTACATGGGTTAGTATCAACTTCTGTTCCCTTGAGCTCGTAAAAACCTCTCATTGAAAATGAGGAGCTGGCACTGGGGGCCTAAGTGGAGGGAGGATGTTTTGAGAGTGATGATGGCAACAAGTGTGCAAATGTGACCTGCATACAATTGATGTATGGATTGTGATGGGAGTTGTATGAGCCCCCAATAAAATGATTTATTAAAAAAAAGGGGGGGGGAAGAGCTTATACCAAGTGCTCAAGTAGAAAATATCTGGAAATTAAGATGGCAACATATGTACAAATATGCTTGATACAAATGATGGATTGAATGTTATAAGAGCTGTAAGAGCCCCCAATAAACTCATTGGGAAAAAAATCTAACTAGATATAAAAAAAAATAATCTCAGTGCCAGTCAAAATAAATTACATATAGAAATCTGAATGTGAAAGAAAAAGTCACTAAACCTTTTAAATAAACAAATGTCCTGAAAAAAAAACAAACCTCTCATTGTCTTTCCTATCATAATTTTTTGTTGAATTCCCTCTTATTGTTTGTTGACTTCCCCTTCATCCAAATTTACAATTACAGACTATCTAACCAAAGACTTTACCTCCCTTCCTTCCTCTCCCACTTCGAATAACCATCAAAGAATGTTTCCTTTAGTGTAAAATCCTTCCTCTTTTTTTTAAAAAAAAAAATTATTTTATTGGGGGCTCTTACAGGTCTTATAATAGCGGTTCTTAACCCTTGGGAGTCGAACTTATCAGAAAACACATATTTCCAATGGTTTTAGGAACAGAGACCCCAGATCCTCTATCCATCTCCAGGCTGGTCAGCCCATATGTAGATATGCCCACATACCAGTAGCTGTCCTGAAGACTGTTATCTATGCTTCAAGAAAAACTTCATTTATTTGTCTTGGGGGTATATATTTTACAATATATAACTACATATTGTTTTTGTGAATAATCACTATGCTTTTTAGTTATGTTCAATTTGAAAATGCATCCTGCCTATCAGATATTTACATAACAATTCATAGCAGTGGCAAAATTTCAGTTATGAAGTAGAAACAAAAATAATTTTATGAGGGGCTGAGCTCCGGTGGCATAGTGGTTGAGTGCAGGACTGTGGCCCATTGGCTTGGCAGTTCAAATCCAGCAGCAGGTCTCCGGGAGCAAGGTTGGGTAGCTCCCATGACCACCAGAGGGCAGTGATGCCCCCAAAAAGAAAAAATAATAATTTTATGGTTGAGGGGATCACCACACTATAAGGAACTGTATTAAAGGGTTGTGGCATTAGAAAGGTTGAGAACTACTATCTTATAACATTCTATATATCAATTGTATCAAGCACATTTGTACATATGTTGCCATCATCATTTTCTAAACATTTGCTTTCTATTTGAGCCCTGGGTATCGGCTCCTCTTCACCCATCACCCCACCCCACCCCCACCTTGTGACCCCTTGAGAAATTATAAATCATTGTTTTCATATCTGACACACGCTGTCTCCCATCACCTGCATTTTGTTGTTTATCCCCCTGGGGAGAGGGGGTTATGTGTCAATCACTGCCATCGTTCTTCCTTTCTCCTCTCCACTCCCCATCACCCTCCTGTTCTCCTGGAATCACTACTCCCATTTCTGTACCTGAGGGTTTTATCTGACCTGGATTCTGTGTGTCATTAGTGCTTCTCTGTACCAGTGTTCATGCTCCGGTCTAGCCAGAACTGAAAGGCATCACTGGGGTCATGATAGTGGGGGGTGAGGAAGCCTCAAAGAACCAGAGAAATAGTGTGTGTTTCATGGGCACTATACTACACCCTGGTTGACTCATCCTTTCCTTATGACCCTTCTTTGTAGGGATGTCCTATTCTCTACAGATGGGGTTTGAGTCACTGCTCTGACCCCACCACTCAACCACATGCTGTTTTGTCTTTTGAGGGTCTTCTGGTACCTGTTACGAAAACTTTTCATGATAGTGTTCTCAAACAATACTTTTCCTTTTGGGGTTAACTAATTTTACTCAGCACAATGTCCTCCAGGTTTATCTATACTACGAGGCATTTCACAAATTCATCCCATTGTTAACTTGAACCAAAGTGTATTCCTCATTCCACTTGCAGGCCTTAAGGTTGTTGCCATCTTTTTGGTATTGTGAACTGTAATGCAGTGAGTACAGGTATGCACATACCTATTTGTGTCATGGCTCTTTTTCCCTCCAGGATATGTCCCAAGTAGAGAGATTACTGGGTTATAACGTCTGCCCAGTATATGAGGATTCCAGTTTCTATGCATCCTTGCCTGCATTTGTTTCAACAATTTTTTTTTTTTTGGCATCACTGCTCTCCGGTGGTGGGAGTAGGAGGCCTAGCCCCACTGCTGGAATTGAACCTCCATCCCAGTGGGCCGCAGTCCCGCGCACAACCACTACGCCACCAGGGCTCAGCCTCAACAATTTTTTTTTTGAAGATGTGTTGGAGACTTAAATACTGGAAAAGACAATCCAATACTGTAGTGCAGAAATATTGAGAGCTCTGTAAAATGACTTACCCAGTCTGTTTTCATAGAATTGAGAAAAAGGAAAGAATTTCATGTTTTACCAGATCTCTGTTACTATGGGAATATAAATGTGTCATGGAAATGGAATTATATGTAAGTTAAAGTTCAATAACAACAGACAACATTGTAGAGACAAATGAGGGAATATGGCACTATTTAACCTGTGTGTGTGTGTGTGTGTTTTTATCTTTTGCCCATTGTTACCAAATTTCAATAATTATAAATACATTTTCCAGTCAAAATTTTGTATTTTGGCTCAGAACACACTTCAGTCATTTATTCAGATTGTCAGTATGAATGAAGAACAGTACACCATGACTCTTCCTGCCTGATGAAGTATTAACAGCGTGATTGCTTTTGATTTAATAGAGTTTTTCTGGTTAGACCTCTGTATTCGAGGTTACATTATCTTTTTTTGTATATGTAACAGTAAATAAGCACTTTGAATTCTTAATCAGTTTGGTAATTGTGTGTATAGTCTCAAGTCTAAGACAGTGAGTACTGTTCTGACCAATATGCTCATGTTTTTCACATATTTGTGATTTTCCTTTACTTATTTGAGTACAGGTAGTCCCTAGGTTACAGACTTCTACTTTATAGACCACTTGCCCTTTAATGTATGTAAATTTCCCCACACTTTGAGATAATTGAGCTAACCCCTACATGCAACAAATCCTTCATCCAGTCACTTTCAAGTGCTGCATGTGTATGTTCGACAGGCTTCTCTAGAGAAACAAAACCAGGTCACTAATGATTTTATATATATTGAATTAATCTATAAAGCAGTACAAATGGCTCAGTGCAACTTACTCCCATGAGACGCTGTGAGACACTGGCAGTCCTTCAAGTCTTGAGGGACTGAAGAGCAATTCAGGCTATCTGGCCACAGGCAGCAAAGACAGCAGGCAGCAAGGCAGGCCACCAACAGTCAGTCAGAGGACAGGATCCGACAGACCCCCCGCTCAAAAGATGCATATCAAGACCTGTGTGGGCACACTACTCCTGTGGCATGGTGAAGAGGGTCTTCAAGGAACCTCGAACTACCGTCCACGGATTAGGGGTCCCACAGGTAGCGTAGCTTGCAAATTGAGGCAGGGAACAAGCTAAGGCAGCTGCACAGTGGTCCGATCATCAAAGAACAAGACACAAGAAAGGCCAAAGGAGCCCTGCTGGCCCTGTGAGGTAGTCACTGAGCTGCAAAGAGCAAGGTCCGCAGTTCGAAACTACCAGCTACTCCACAGAAGAAAACTGAGCCTTCCTACTGGAAAGAGTTAGTCTTGTACTGTTTACAGAAGTAGAATACCCAAGAACAAAAAGGCAAGGCTTGCCGAGCCACTTAACTCTCTGCCCTTCAATTAATCCCACAAGTATTCATTGGTTATGTTGACACAATAAACCTACCTACCACAGTGTGCATCTTTTAAATAATTTACTTGCAAGTGCACCTGTTCTAATTCTTTTACAAATTCTAATTATACACACACACACACACACACACGTGTGCCCACACAGGTCTTGATCTTAATCTGGGCCTGCTTTTATTGTCTTCAGCTCTTTTGTATCCAGTGACAAAAGACCGATTTTTTTTTCATTAAGGGGGAGGCAGCAGATTATTTTGAGTGCATCTCAGACACTCAACCAGAAGACTAGATTACTAGTTAAAACCCAATCTCACTGCCATTGTGTCAATTTTGACTCGTGGTGACTCTGTCGGACAGGGTGGACTGTCCTTGTGGGTGCCTGAGACTGTCCCTCTGTTGGGATAGAAAGCCTTATCTTTCTATGTCCCTGCAGCTGCTGGTTTCAAACCACTGGCCTTGCAGTTTGCAGTCCAACGTAGAACAAGTATGCCACCATTTTAGATTCGGTTCTTTTCTCTTGGTATTTTGAAAATAATACCGGTGTGTGTTGCTTAATATCCGTGATGCATTGTGTGAAATAGGACGTTATGTGATTTGAATAGTATGCCAACACCATATTATATACTTCTATATAACATGGATTCCTATGGGAAGACTCAACCACTTTGCAGTATGCAGATGACAACCTTGCTTGCTGGAAGCAAAGATTTGAAGCACTTACTGATGAAAATCAAAGCCATCAGTATGGATTATAATTCAGTTTAAAGAAAACAAAAATCCTGACAATGGAACAATAGGCAACAGAAAGATAAACAGAAAAAAGACTGAAATTGTGGATGATGTCATTTTACTTGGACTCACATCCAATGCCCAGGGAAGCAGGTGGAAAAAAATTTTTTTAGTAATTCAAATGATGTTTGATCTGATTGTTCCCTTGTTAGAATTTTTGTTTCCCTTACATTGAATTGTAAGCCCCTTCATATTCCATGGACTGCCGAAGAATGAACAAACCTGTCTTAGAAGTACAGCCTAAATGCTCCTTAGACATGAGGGAGGCAAGACGGGCTCACGTACTTTGTACATGTCTTCAGCGGGGTCAGTCTCTAGAAAAAAGACCTCATGCTTGATAGAGTCACTGAAAATAAAAAAAAGGACGAGACTGAGCCCAGGTGGCACAGTGTTTATGTGCGGGACTGCAGCCCACAGGGTTGAGGGTTCAAATCCAGCGGCAGCTCTCCAGAAGCAAGGCTGGACTTCCTACTCCTATCAGGGCAGTGATGCAAAAAAAGAAAAAAGGAAGATGTTGAATGAGGTGGATTGATAGAATTGGCTGCATCAGTGGGCTCAAGCCTGGCAATGCTGATGAGGACGGCGCAGGACTGGGCATGTTTTCTGTCCTCTCTAAGGTTGCTGCGAGTCCAACCTGACCTGATAGCACTTAACAAACACAGGACACGGTGTGACCCCAACATCTACCCCATGGCTTGTGTGGAGCTGCAGCCCTGCCCTGAGGTGACTGCTGCTCTCTGCAGCTAAGCTCTTCAAGGTCATGCCTTTCTCCACAAGTACAGCCAGCCCTCCCAGCTCAAAACAGAGAGCAGAGGAGTGCTTGCTGCCCCCACTCCCCACCACCCCCCTTTAACATCAGGAGTCAGAACCAGAGACCTTAATAAGTTTCCACCTTGGAGACACTCACTCTGCTTCCCCAAGTTATACACACTTTCAGGGAAGAAGGCAGTGCTAGGGGCTGATTGAGAGTCTCCTCCTGCCCTGCCCCTTGTTAGTGCTTGCATATTCATGTATAGCTTTGAAAAAACCATCTATCATTTGGGACTTCCTGAAGACCTGAGTTGAAGAATCATCTGTGCTATGAGGACTTGTATTTTTCTTCCAGACCGCCAAGTATCACTAGGCAGCACCACTTTATTTTTTTTTAATGTGTGTGTGTAAGACACATGCAATTTTTTAATCTATAATTTCCACACACTTTATGATTGAAATGTACAGGACCCTTGGGTATTCATTATCAGTGAACATCATTCTCCTCTTTCTTTTTTTTTATTAAATACTCTTAATTGGAGTGCTTAGTTCTTTTATCACAAGCCATACATTCTTACATTGTGTCAAACACATTTGTACATACGCTGCCATAATTTTCAAAGCATTGTCTTTCTACTTGAATCCTTGATATCAACTAATTTCACTCCTCCCTCCCCTGCCTGCCCTCCCCATGAACCCTTGATAAGTTTTAGATTATTATTTTCATATCTTACATCATCCTCTGTTGCCCTTTACCCACTTTTCTATTGTTTGTCCCTCTGGGAGGGGGTTTTATGTTGATCCTTGTGATTGAGTCCCCCTGTCTCCCCCCACTTCCCTGTATCCTCTGGTATCTCTGTTCTCTACTGTTGACCCTGAAGGGTTTGTATTCCCTGTGTTGCGGGCTCTTATCTGTAGTAGTGAGGCAGCACCACTTTCTTAACCCGAGGTTTCCTGGACAGGTATAGGTATGTACTACAATTTGAACTTTCAAACCCATGTAAGGAAAAGTTTGTAGTTATAAAGTAAGTGGAAAGTCCTTTTCCCTCCAAGCTATTTCCAGGCTAATATTCTGCTGCTTATCTCTCTGAACTGGTACAGATTAATTTTTTTCCCATTCTAAGGAGAGCGGGGAGAGGGTAGCCCTTTTGGTTTCTCAGCCCCATGCAGGAGCATAGCCCCAACTCCTTGTACAGGCTTAAAGTCTTGTTTTATGTCTCCTGTATGCTCGTTCACGCTCTCGATACTGCTGAGAAAAGCAGTTGCCCACAACACAGTCATGGCCTCCCTGCCCTGCTTTCTAAGCTGGTTTCCTGGTTCCTCTTTTTGAGTGTGAAGTTTGGAAGGTTATCAGAAGTATTTCTCACTTCTTGAAAGCTTAGCTTTGTCTTTGTAAATATGGTCTAGTTTATCTAGAATTTTTGTCTTATAAGGGGAAAGGTTTTTCAAGCTATTTGCTATATTACTGCCATGTCACTCCTTGATTCTATTTCTCTTGTGCCCTTCATGTCGACTTTCCCTAGTGATAAACATTATCTCAGTATTTATCTCCATTTTTGTTGTATCCATCATGTAAGTCTTGACTATTACCTTCCTAGTTCATTTCCCTTGTATTTTATATCTCTTTACTTTATTCTCTTTATAACTGGCGATCTTCAACTGTGAATCAGATGATATAACTTCCATGCTCAAACAAACACTTTAATTAGCTTCCTGGAATAAAGTCTACATACCTTCCCTGCAGCATTCAGTATCCTTCATCTTCTGAATCTTGTCTGCCTTCGTATTTTCTGATACTACTGTATCCTTCATAGCCCAAGCTCCAGTTCCACCGACCTTTGAAAGTGACCATTAACAGCTGCTGCCTTACTTTTTCCCCCTTCTGTCCGTCTGCAGTACCCTCCCTTCTGTGCCTCTCGAGGCTGATTCTCATATGTCCATTCTCTGCTGAAATGTTACCTTTTTAAAGAGGCTCTCACTGTCCACTTTATCCAGAGTGACCTCCCCTAATTTCTCATACCTGATAGCACAATTTACATTGCTTTCATATTTGTGAGCTCACAAAGGCAAAGGCCTTGTTTACCTTGTTCATTCTTGCATTCATGATGCCTAACAGTCTCTGAAGGAACACTGGAACTGTGGTGGCTTACTTGCTGGGCTGCTAACTTCAAGGTCAGCTGTTCAAAATAAACAGCTCTACCGAGCAAGAGAGGGTTTCTACTCCGGTGAAAATCTACAGCCTCAGAAACCCACAGGGGCAACTCCTTTGGGTCACTGTGAGTCAGAATTGATTGGGTGGCAGAGTTTCATTTGTTTGTTTTGTGAACAGTATCTAGAAGGACTCCTGTGCCATCTGTGGTTTAGGTATTAGGCTATTAACCACAAGATTGGTGGGTCAAACCCACCAGCCAGTCCCTGGGAGAAAGAGAACATGGTTTGCACCTGCAAAAAACTACCATTTCAGAAACCCCACACACAGTTACGATGACTTAGAAGGCTGTGATTGTGTTTCTTACTTTTGGTTTAACAGTGTTTAAGGATCTTTGGGGGCAGAGTGATTAAGTGCAAGGTTACAGACTTAAAGGTTAGTGGTTCAAATTCAGCAGCTATTCTTTGAGATATGGCAGGCTGCTTCCATAAGGATTACGACTTGGAAACTTTGTTGGACATTTGTCCTATAGGGTCACTGTAAGTTAGAATCAATTTGACAGGTATAGGTTTTATTTTGTTTGAACAGTGCTTAGTACTTGTTAAACATTCAAATATTTGTAGAACAAGTGAATACACAGATGTGAGAGATTTTTCCTAATTTGCGAATAGATGAGGCATAATCGGGCAGCAAAATGTGATATGTAAGTAAGAGAACAAAATAAATAATAATTTCTCAGAAACAAAAGTTCTGTAGCATGTTCATAGAACAGCATAGCAGCAACTTTCTATCACAGGCCAGATCAGATTGAAATGAAACCAAACAGAAAACCCCTCAGTACCATGCCTAAGCCAGAGCGTAGTGTTCATCATTTAACTACAATTCCCAGAAGCGCTCGCGACAACCCGCCCACTAGGAGGCGGTGCTTTTCTCCGGCCAAGGAAGCACCGCGCTTCCGGGTGGGGGCTCGGTTGGTGGGTAGGGCGCATCTCTTGGCCCGCCCCTCCCCGCCGTCGCCCTCCCCTAGGGTTGTGGCCACGCGCAGCGGCGGCGGTTGTTCCGCTTCCCCTCCGGACCCGGCCGTCGCCATTGCCGAAGGCTCCCTGCCCTCCCCTTCCCGGCGTCCGCGGGGCTCGGCCTAGTAGCAGCGGCTGGGCTCCTGCGTGGCTTCTCGTCCCTCCCCGTCCCTCCCGTCCCCCGCGCCGCGCGCTTTCCCGGGGCGGCTCCGGAGCCCTCCGGGAGCTCGGACCGAGGCGCCCGCTTGGGGCGGGGACCTTCCCTCGTCGGAGGTAAGTGTGGAGACGGAGCGACGCGCCGGAGCCCGGCGCCGGCTCGCGCGCTCCGCTTCCTCCTCGGCGGCCTAGCGGATGGGAGCGGCCCGGGACGGCCGACCTGCGCCGCGCGGGGCCCCGGACGCCGCCACCTGCGCTCGGCCCCCGGGGCGGTGGCTCATTGTCTGCTCCCCGGGGCGGCTTTCTTCTGGGGCTCGAGCGGTGCCCGGCTCGGGAAGCTGGCCGGACGGCGCAGGTGGGACCCTTCCCGGAGCCCGCCCGGCCCCGAGCGGTCGCCCGCGGGCTCTGCCCTCTCGGGGGCTCGCCTTCCCCCGCCTTCCAGCCTCTTCCTGCCCGCGCGCTACTTGCCGGCCGCCCGACCGAACTTCGCGGCTTTGTTACTCCTCGATCTCCCTTTCCCTGATTCTCACCTCCCTGCTTTTTCTCCGTCCACCTATGTAAATGTTTCATTTCTTAAAATTAATGTTTTTTCCCCCTAGACGCCAATCTTTTCCATATTGCATACAAGTAGAAATGCTCTCCTCCGGGGAGCGGAGCGTTTCCGCCTAAGAGTAAAACTGTTGAGTCTTTTCTTGTTTTTTTTTTTTGTTTGTTTGAACTTCAGCCAGAAGGTGAGTGTAGCTTCTTTAGGTACCGCAACTTAACGTTGAGTTCCATGGAGCAAGTTTTCACCGGGGTCGTTTGCTTTAAAACACAGGCGCGCCCGTACACACACACACACACACACACCCGAAATGTAAACGAAAACCCCCCTGTGAAAGTGTGGGGAAGTAATTGCTATCGTCGATGTGTAGCTGTACCCGTCTTTGTACATTGATTTTCATGGGAACACAAGCGGGCCAGGGTAGCGTGATTTGTTTACTATTTGATAAGAATGCCAACTCCCATTATGTATCAGTTCTAATTTACGAAGGGCCATCCCAATTCTTGTTGTCATTTTGTTTTTCTTCACGCTGAACCTTTCTTCCACTCCCAAAACCACTCCACAGAGACAATCAAAATGGTCAGGCCTAAAATTAGACTTCGGTGGCGAGCTGTGTTTTGGATCAAGGTTGCACGTCACGTTTTTTCCCCTGCTGTGTTTGAGTCTTCCGCTCTTGTAAGTGGGCAGGATATTGAAATGCACAAGAACTTTGCTCTGGGAGTTTTGTTTCT
This sequence comes from Nesogale talazaci, assembly GCA_004026705.1. NCBI lineage: Eukaryota > Metazoa > Chordata > Mammalia > Afrosoricida > Tenrecidae > Nesogale > Nesogale talazaci. The sequence continues at coordinate 947 of PVJH01026029.1, read as the reverse complement.
GTAGGGTTGTCCAAAAGAACAACATAAAATAAAACCAGATTGAGACGAACACGGTACATAGTAATTTTCACAACAGGTTAAAGCTTGTCAGCTTTGCCAGAAGCTCTGTGACATCGGTAGCTCACTCTCAGGCATACCTCACGGTAAGATCTGAATTGGCACAGAGCCAAGAGAATTGTGGATGTGTGTACATCTGTGGTATTTACATCCATGCCCATTTACATTCATTTCAAAAAAAAAGCCTTGTTCATCTCTTGGAAGGGCATTGATTTAAAGCAGCCCTTTCAGCCTTGTCTTTTAAAGTCCTTTTATGTTAATTAGCCAAGTGCACACATTTACATTATAAAAACGGGTCTTCAGAAATGGTTTTTCCTGTAGTATAGTTAGATCTTAAACCCACTTTCAGATTTTGGTGAAAGCGGTTGACTTGAATTTAAGAGTGTATTTTGTGTTTTTCCTTCAGGAATTCTTTGTTACCTCTCCCTTTAGCTGTCTGAAGGAGGGGGGTGGGGGTGGGTAAGCTTGCTCCTGAATTTCCATACTGTCATCATTTGGTAGTTTTAACTAATGGGAGGTCTTTTTGGCCTAAGGGCGTAGGGTGTAGAAATGTTGGGAGTGTAAAATATGTGTTCTGTTGGTGTCGTTTCTGCCAGTTCTTTCTTTAAGCAGGAATTGCTTATAAGGTGTTCTACTTCCCTTAGGGCCATGTTTCCTGCTTCACAGTCCTTTCTGGGTAGTTGTTTTTTTGTGAAATGTAATACTAACTTTGCAAGCCCCAATTCATAAAGTAGTCAACAAGTGAAAAGTGGCGAGTAGTTCCTGCAGTTCTCTGATCTTTGTGATAGGCGGGTTTTCAAGTAGACATGGTTAGCAGTGGTTTCTATTTCTTTACAGTCATACCTTTTTTTAAAAAGAGGGAGCTTGTGCAGCTACACAATTAAAAAAAA
>PVJH01026028.1:0-30579 GCA_004026705.1 Nesogale talazaci | reverse complement strand
ATTGTCTTTGCATAGCTGATGCACATCTTTCTGACATCCTCTGCTTTCAGCCAAGATTCATCTGATATTAGCAATGTCATCCCTTTCTCCAAGCCCTCCCCTGAATCCTGTTTAAATTTCTGGCAATTCCCTATCGCTGTACGGCTGTCACCTTTTAAACAAAATTATCATCAGGAAAGTTTTGCTTGTATGTGATGCTCATGATATTGCTTGGTAAGTGCCATATTCTGTTGGATCATCTTTCTATGGAAAAGGAACAAAGTTGGATGTCTTCCAGTTGGTTAGCTGTCGTTCCAATTTCTGGCCACCAATGAAGGCGAACCTCCAGGATTGCATTTGCTGAAACATTTCAATTGGTATTCTGTCAGTTCCTGGAGCTTTGTTTTCACGAAGGCCTTATTGCCACTTGGACTTCTTTCAATACTGTCAGTTCTTTTTATAGGATAAATTATATTTGTAAGATATATTTTTAAGATAAATACAAGTTGTTAGAGATGCCTTTCATCTTTTCACTTTAAAACTCTAAATATTCTCCTATATAAATACAGTATAGCTTTAATTCGTGTTAATATTGATGAACATTTGAATTGTCCTCATGGGGCTGAGCTCTGGTGGTGTAGTGGTTGTGTGCAGGACTGTAGTCCACAGGGTTCACAGTTCAAATCTAGCAGCAGCTCTCTAGGAGCAAGGCTTCCTATTCCCATCAGGGCAATGATGCCACAGAAAAAAATGAATCATCCTTATGTAGGATTTTTATAACAATGAGGCTATCAAGATAGATATACATTAATATGTATCCTGAAGCATATATATATACACACACACACATATATATAATTTGTGGAATGGCCAAGTTTTAGAATGTACTTGTTTCCCCAATATTATAAAATGCCCAAATATGTTTAGTTTTATCAAATAGTAATAATAGTGCGATAAGCACATTACAGAATTAAGCAGAGAAAAGGAAAAGGAGAGTGATATAAAATCTTTATTGTTTCTGGTAAGAAATAGAAACAGAAAAATATGAACCAAATATAGCTGTAAGACCATAGTTGGAGACAGTGAAATATTTAGTCTAAGTAGTCTTAAGATAGGTAAAGGTGTATAATGTATTCATTATAAACAAAAAAATATACTGGAATCAAGAAATCTCAGCTTATAGTGAGTGACCCTATTAGTCAGAATAGACCTGCCCCTGCGAGTATTTGAGACTGTGGAAAGCCTTTTATTTCTCCCTGTAATCTCTACAGCAACCTGTAGACATGATCAATTGATAATGGACTTTTTTATACATGTACAGATAGAGAAGTTCAAACTCTAATAGGTAAATGGAAATAAAAAATTAAATGTTATGACAGAAGGTAAGAGAAGAATAAAAAAGAAAAAATAAATAAAGATACAAAGAATAATAAAATAGTCTATTTACATCCAAACCATATCAATATTGACATTAAATACATAAACCAGAACAAGCTAACAAAAATAAGTTTTGTTTTGTTTTGTTTATTTTCCCATCCCCCTCTATATTAAGTTTTAGAGAATGAAAGACCAAGTATATTATTTCAACAAGTAAATAGCATTAACTTGGTATTATATTGATAAATAAATCAAGATATTGGTGGTAAAATATATTGATATAGATAAGCTCAAAAGTAAAGCTAAATTGCTATGAAAACCCTAACCAAAGGAAAATTGAGTAGCTATATTGGCAATAGACAAAGTACACTACCAACAAGGAACATTTCCAGGAACAAAGAGAGATAATATAAAGCAATGAAGGGATCGATTCACCAGTAAAATATAATATAAATGTTTATTCACCTATCAGATCTTCATAACGCATGGATAAAGCACTTGAATATATCAAATAGTTTAGACTTTTTGTTTTTTGTTTTTGGGGGCGTCACTGCTCTCCGGTGGTGGGAGTAGGAGGCCCAGCCTCACTGCTGGAATTGAACTGCCGTCCCAATGGGCCGCAGTCCTGCGCACAACCGCTATGCCACCGGGGCTCAGCCCTATTTTAGACTTTTTTGAAATAAAATATTTTCAGATGAAGGGAAATATGGATAACCTGTTTCCTGTCACCTACTCTGAAAAGATTCAGAAGAAATTTCTTCAAACAGATGAGAAATGATAGCAGAAGAAACGTTGAACAAGGGAAAGAAAAACATAATGGAAATGAACATTTGGGTAAATATACTTGAATATTCTTCTCCTTTGATTTCCCCCAAATAAGTTTTATAACTGGAAATGAAATTTATAACACTATATATGTCAAAGTACTGCTTTGCTTTCTCTTCATTAGTTTAAGTTGGGGACGTTCATCCAAACAACCCATATCCCGATTTGACTATATGTAGATGTAGTGTATGTAGATGTCACCTGTAAGTTCACAATATATACAAAGATACAGAGAAAAAAAGATGTGTTACTATATGATGGTCAGTTGCCTACAGTTCACTTGAAGTGGTAAAATAACAAATTGATTTTATAAAGTTGATCCCCAGAAGGACCACTAAAAAAAAAAAAATCACTAAAAACACAGTCCCTTTGTATAATATTGGATAAATTAATTGGGGGGGGGGGAGCTAACACAAAAGAAGGCAAAATATGGGAAATGGAGAAACAGGAGTAGAAAGAGAAAACAAAACACAATTAAGAAAAGCTTAAGATATTAAAAGACTTCAATTATTTTAGTGAACATTAATGGTCCCACCTTTTAAAAGCTTCAATTGATCTTACTTGTGTTCATTGCCCATGTTGTCACAACAAACCTACCTATCTTCTTTGACCATGTCAGCACAACAAGCCTATTACATGCACTAAAGGTGTTAGAGGAAATTGCAGGTACATGCAACTACAGAAACTCAGTCTCCTGATTTGATCTAAAACCTCCCTCATCGTTAATCAGCACAAAGAATGTATGGCACATAGATAGCAGTTACCTTAGAATCTAAAAACACTCATCAGGATAGTAAAGTTTCCTGTAGGGCTTTCAACAATGTATTATTATTATTTAATGCAAATTATCAGGTTGTTCTTCCGAGGTGTCTCAGAATGGACTCAAACCTCCAACATTTTGTATAGTAGTCAAGTGTGTTGACCATTGTTATCACTCAGAGATAATCATTTGGTATATAAGACACTACATACTATTTCACAGGGAAATGAGAGCCCTGATGGTATAGTAGTGTCAGAGTTGGAGTGGTAAAATAGTGTCAGAGTTGGAGTTGTATAGTAATGTCAGAGATGGAGTGGTACAGTAGTTTAAGAGTTTGAGTGGTACAATGGTGTCAGAGGTGGAGTGGTACAATGGTGTCCGAGTTGGAGTGTGTGACAGTCATGTGCTTACGTTAATTTTATGATTAGGATGTAGGGGTGGCGTTTAGCCTGTTAATCTGGAGATAGCCATTGAGTAGCCAATGAGACCTCTATGTGGGTATGGCTTTCTCCTGAGACTTTTGGGAAATCTTGTGGTATTTCCCTCGTGAAGATAAGAAGTTATCTTCCCCAGTTGTTGGGAGTTAGTCTCAGAGACTAACAAGACAGGACAGGTGGCAGCACCCGAGAAGCTGATGGAGCTGGAGCAGAAGCCACACAGCTTCGCCCTGATGGAGCCAGACCGCTGCATCTGGAGAGGTCACGTGGGGACTCCTGCCAGTGATGAGTTGCATCTGCCACCACTGACTGCTGTTGATGGACCCTGAGCCCTGGAAGCGAGGAGCCATGGGGAGACCCCTGCCGGCGCTGGGATTCTGCACCCACTGACCTGTGACTTCGTGAGTTGGAAGGAGACATTATAGACTCGTATCGGGAATATGGGCTAATATCGGACTTATGACTTTGAACTAGACTGGGTTGGGATGCTTTCTCAGTGTTCCATCCCTTTTGTATATAAACCATTCCCTTATATCCATATATGTGTCTATGAAATTTGTTCTCTAGTCTACCCGTACTAGCACGGAGTGGTACAGTAATGTCAGACTTGGAGTGGTGCAATGGTGTCAGAGTTGGAGTGGTACAGTAGTGTAAGCATTGGAGTAGCACAGTACCATCAGAGTTATAGTGGTACAGTAGTGTTGGAGTGGAGTGGTACATTAATGTAAGAGTTGGAGTGGTACAGTAGTGTCAGAGTTATAGTGGTACAATAGTATTAGAGTTGGAGTGGTACAGTAATGTAAGAGTTGGAGTGGTACAGTAGTGTCAGAGTTGGAGGGGTATAGTACTATCAGAGTTATAGTGGTACAGTAGTATCTGAGTCATAGTGGTAGAGTAGTGTCTGAGTTATAGTGGTACAGTATTGTCTGAGTTGGAGTGGTACAGTAGTGTCTGAGTTATAGTGGTACAGTAGTGTCAGAGTTATAGTGGTACAATAGTGTTGGAGTTGGAGTGGTACAGAAGTGTCTGAGTTGGAGTGGTACAGTAGTGTCTGAGTTATAGTGGTACAGTAGTGCTGGAGTTGGAGTGGTACAGAAATGTAAGACTTGGACTGCTCTCCAAAAGGTCATCAGTTGGAAACCACGAGCTTCTCTAAGGCAGAGGGAGGACACTTTCTCCTCCTGTACAGAGATACAGTCTCAGAAACCCACAGATGCAGCCCTGCTTGTGCTTTCCTGTCAGTTGCTATGAGTTGAAATTAACCAGATGGCAATTAATTCATTTTATATTTACAAATAACCATTTGTTGTAATTGAGTCATTCACAAAGCTGTACTAATGTACAATTTAAAAGATAGAACATAAAAAAAAATAGTTGAGTAAGGTAAAAAGTGACCAAATGTGTCCTAAATACCATCAGGAAGAAAAGAAAGAAAGAAAGAAAAAACAAAAGAAACTGGAAATAAAGACTAATTGTGGAATAGGAGCTGAGTTTGTTCTAATTCTATTGCTGTTTCTTGGATGTATCTTGCAGTCTGGTTTCAAGAAACTTCATAGTAGGTATTTTCCATTGTCCTTGGGTTATTAATTATAAGCTAGTTTAGTCTGTCCCTATAGCTTTAATTCCAGGAGTATGTTCTGACTTTGATTTTGTAGGCTCCAGAAAAGTGAGAACAAAATATTTGTATCCCTTATCACTATTAGAGTATCCATTTTGGGATGTCCCCTTCAGTGTATTGTGGGATTGACCTAGGAAACTCAAGGTCCTTCTAATAAGGCCACATAAGGTCTCCATGAGAGAAAGATGTGTCAGTCTGATTACAGCCTTAGAAATCCTGTGGGGCATTTCTCCTCTGCCCTATGGCATTGAGGTGATCATAATTGGCTTGCTGGCAAATTGTTTGCAGTTCCTATGTCTGGTGTTCACAGTGTGTCAGAATTATTGTTCAATACCAAGTAGTAATTATGGTTCTGCTTTTAGAGATTTTGATACTTCCCTGGGAATTCTGTGAAGGAAAGTTGAAAACAAGGGATGATTTGCTAACAAGTCATCTCTAGACCTGAAACTTACAAATGCAGCATAAGAACCCCGACCCCTTCCCTTTTAGCATCCCGCATAACCTAAGTATATCCTGTCACCTCAATACTTGGCACAGCTTCTCTAGCCTAACTTGTTGAGCTGCAGAACCTGAATAGAACCAGGAATAAAGCCTTTCTGTATTTGTCACTTCTGACTGAGCCTTGTCTCCTTACTGGGTCTACACTTCCACCTCTCAGATTTTATGTGTGATATTACTTATAATATCTCATTTTATTGATGTAGCACATGTTACTGAAATGGTGAACTCCTGACTCAAAACCTGTGTGTGGATTTTCAGGCAAAACAGAGAATTACAAAGGCGATTACAAATCCCCCTGACAGATCTGAGGAGAAAGTGCCCTTCCCAACAAGACTTGGTGTACAGTCAATGCAATCTTTTAAGTAAGTCAGTAAGGATTCAGCTGACCTCCGTTCAGCTAATGAGATTTTATAGAATTGAGCTGCTAACCAACAAGGTCAGAGGTTCAAGCCCACCAGCTGCTCCATGAGAGAAAGTTGAGGCTATTTGTTCCCACGAAGATTTATAATCTTGGAAATGCCAAAAGCCATTCTGCTCTGTCATCTCTGACTGGATAGCAGCTGATATTCCTGGGTGTGGTGGTCACGTGTTTATGTTAATTTCATGACTTAAATGTAGAGGTGAAGTCTAGCATGTTAATCAATGAGTAGCTCCATGTGGGCAAGACTTTCTTCTGTGACTTCTGGGAAATCTCGCAATATTTCTCTCATGGAAATGAGAAGCTATCTCCCCAGTTGTTGGGAGTTAGTTTCAGAGACAACGAACGGCAGACAAAACAAGATGGCAGCATCCAAGGAGCTGGATGAGCTGCAGGAGAAGCTGCATAGCCTTATCCTGATGGAACCAGACCTCTGAAGCTGGAGAAGTTACGTGGAGACCCCAGCCAGTGCTGAGTTGCTTCTACCACTACTACTGGATGCTGTTGATGGACCCTGAGAAGCGAGAAGCCCTGGGGAGACCCCTACCAGCGCCAGGAATCTGCACTCACTGGTCTGTGACTTCGTGAGTTGGAAGGAGACTTTATGGACTGGTATTGAGCATGTGGGCTAATATTGGACTTATGATTTTGAACTGGACTGGCTGTGATGCTTTCTCAATGTCCCATTCCTCTTGTATATAAACCATACCCTTATAGCCATATGTGAGTCTATGTATTTGTTTCTCTAGCTTACCTGGACTAATACTCTAGGCCAGGTGCCCATATATAAAGACACTAACCAAACTTGTTTCCATGGAGTCATTTCCAACTTATGATGATGCCTTGTGCTACAGAGAAGAAATGCCTCATAGGGTGTTCTTGACAGTTATCTTTAAGAAAATCATTTATTGAGGGCTCATACCACTCTTATCACAACCCATCCATCCACCCATTGTATGCAAAGCACATTTGTAAATTTGCTGCCATCATCATTCTCAAAAGATTTTCTATCTACTTAAGCATTTGGTATTAGCTCCTCATTTTCCCCTCCCTACTCACTACTGCCTTTCTCATGAGTCTCAGATAATACATAAATTATTATTGGTGTCATATCATACACTGTGTGATATCTCTGTTCATTCACTTCCCTGTTGCCCATACCCCACAGAGGAAATTATAGGAAAATTCTTATATCTAGTTCCCTCTTCTTATCCTAACCTCTGGGTATCCCCAATTTTACCACTAGTCTTGAAGGGATCATCTCTCCTGGATTCCCTATGTTTCCAGTTCCTATCTATACCAGGGTGCATCTTTTGGCCTAGTAGGATTTGAAAGTTCGAATCGGGATCATGTATTGGGTGGGGGGAAGGAAGCATTTAAGAACTAGAGTAATGTTGCCACATTGTTGCTATACTGCACCCTGACTGGCTCGTCTCCTCATCGCCACCCTTCTGTAAGGGGTTGTCACTTTATGTTATGTACAGATGGGCTTTGGGTTCCCAATCTGTACTCCCCCTCATTTGTAATTATATAATGACTGTTATCTTTTTTCCAATAATTTTATTGGGGGCTCTTACAACATTCAATGAATAATTTGGATCAAGCATATTTGTACACATATTGCCATTTTCATTTCCAAATATTTTCTAATTGAGCTGTTGGTATAAGCTCCTTTCCCCCCCTCTTTTTTTAATAAATAATTTTATTGGGGGCTCATACAACTCCCATCGTGATCAGTACATATGGCAATTGTATGCAGAGCACATTTGGCCACTTGTTGTCATCATCACTCTCAAAACATCCTCCCCCCCCCTGTATCAGCTCCCCTTATTTTCCCTCCCTCCCCACTCCCTTTTCCTATTAACCCTTAATACTTTACAAATTGTTATTACTTTTTCATATCATATATGGCCTAATGTGTCCTTTCACTTACTTCCCTGTTGTCTGTACCCCAGAGAGGAGGTTATATGTAGATTCCTGAAGTTGGTTATCTCTTTCTATTCCATCCTCCTCCCTCCCGTATCACCATTCCCAGCACTGGTTCTGAAGGGATCGTCTATCCTAAATTCTCTATGTTTTGGACTCTAGTGTACATCCCCAGGTCTAGCTGGATTTGTCTGGTAGAATTGGGATCGTGATGGTGGGAGGAAGCATTTGAGAACTAGAGGAAAGCTGCATGTTTCGTTGTTACTACACAGTACCATCTCCTCCCTGTAACCCCTCTGTAAGGGGATGATGTTTTACATATTGATGAGCTTTGGGTCACCAATCTGTACTCCCCCCTATTTATAATGATATAATTTTAGTTCTTTGATGCCTGACACTGGATCCCTTCAACAGACTGGTGTGCTCCTTTCATGTGGGCTTTGTTGCTTCTGAGCTGGATGGCTGCTTGTTTGCTTTCAAGTATTTAAGACTCCAGATACTATATCTTTTGCTAGCCAGGCACCACCAGCTTTCTTTACCACATTTGCTTATGCACACATTTGTCATCAGCAATCATATCAGGAAGGTGAGCACACAGTGTTATGATTTTTATTTCTTGAGGCCTGATAACTGATCCCTTTGACACCTTGTAGTCGATTCCCCCATGTGGACTTTGTTGTCTCTCAGCAAGATGGCTGCTTGTTTACTTTCAAGCCTTTAAGACCCCAGACACTACATTTTTTAATAGCTGAGCACCATCAGCTTTCTTCACCACCTTTGCTTATGCACACATCTGTCTTCAGTGATCATGGTGGGAAGGTGAGCATCGTGGAATGTCAATTTAATAGAACAAAATATTCTTGCACTGAGGGAGTACTTTAGTGCAATGCCCATTTACTGTCCTAGTACTAACCCTATAAGTATATGCAAGTTGTACTATTTCTCTATTGTCCTATATAAATATATTCACCTATGTACATGCCTATATTTAAACCTGTATAAATGTCCTTTTACTCCCTCCAGTCCTATCCTCTATTTCCTTTTACTTTCCTCTTGTTCCACGATCATGCTCGGCCTCTATTTGGGTTTCAGTATTTTCTCTCTGTTACATTACTCTTCATCAAGCCCTATCAGAACTCTCACACCCACCTTATCACTGATTTTGAATCTCTTGTTGTTCCCTTATCCCAGGGCCAGTCAACACCACCTCCCTTCCCCCACTTCCCCATCTTCCATGTTCCCCCTGGAACCATCAGTCCTGTCATTTTCACCTCAGACTGTTCATCCAACTTATCTTATCGAGATAGACCTGGCTGCAAAGATAATAATATGTACCAAAGAAGGCATCCTAAGGTGAAGCAACCAAAGAAAACAAAACAATAACAAGAAGAAAAACCCAATGTCCAATATATCTGTATATAAAACATAAATAAGGAAAAAATAAAAATAACAACAATGTAACAACCTGAAAATAGTTCAAGGTATATTTGTTGACCAACTGTTATCTTTATGGAAGGAATTTACCAGGCCTTTCTTTCATTACACTCTTGGTGGATTTCAATTGTCAACTTTTATTATTATTATTATTAAATCATTTCTTTTGGGAGCTCATATAACTCTCTTCACAATCCACACATCTATTCATTGTGTCAAGCACTTGTGTACACTTGTTTCCCTCATCATTCTCAAAACACTTGCTTTCTACTTGAGCCTCTGGTATCTGCTCCTCATTTTCCTCCTCCCTTTCTGCTCCTCCTAACCCCTATGAACCCTTTTGATAATTTAAAATTATTATTATTCTGTCTTATCTTACACTATCCAACATCTCCCTTCATCTTTGTTCACTGTCCATACCCCAGAGAAGAGGTTATATGTAGATCCTTGCAATCTGTTCTTCCTTTCCAACCCACCTTCTGTCCACCCTCCCCTATCGCCCTGCTCACCACTGGCCCAACTTTTATGCTAGTTGTCCCATTGAAACCCTTTAAAGCATAGGTCTTGGGGAGAGGTCTTTTTAAAAGGGCTGGCAGAGGGAGTTTTACCCCATCGGACAGCACTCAGCAATTTCCCATCACTACCCTTTCTTTCTTGGCCTTCCCTCTAGGGATACACCTTTGAATGCGGGTCTTAAGGAGTGTATTAGTCTGGATAGACTAGGGGTATAAATTTCATAGGCACACATATGGATATAAGGGGATGGTTTATATTCAAAAGGAAGGAACACTGAGAAAGCATCCCAACTCAGTCCAGTTCAAAGTCATAAGTCCAATATTAGCCCATATGCCCGGTACCAGTCTATAAAGTCTCCTTCCGACTCATGAAGTCACAGGTCAGTGGGTGCAGAATCCCGGAGCTGGCAGAGGTCTCCCCATGGCTCCTCGCTTCCAGGTCTCAGGGTCCATCAACAGCATCCAACGGTGGAAGAAGCAACTCATCACTGTCAGGAGTCTCCATGTGGCCACCCCAGCTTCAGAGGTCTAGCTCTATTATGATGGCTTCTCCTCCGGGTCCTTCAGCTTCTCAGATGCTAACATCTTATCTTGTCCGTGATTCATCATCTCTGAGACTAACTCCCAACAACTGGGGAGATAGCTTCTCAACTTCATGAGGGAAATATCGCGAGATTTCCCAGAAGTCTCAGGAGAAAGCCATGCCCACCTGGAGACCTCATTGTCTACTCAATGTCTATTTCCAGATTAACAGGATAGACTCCACCCTACGTCTCAATCATGAAATTAACATAACCACATAACCACCAAAAGGGCTTCCTTTTTAGTAAAACTGTGAGATGAGACCCCACGGGAGATTACTCAACTAGCAAGTTTAACCAGTGCTTACTTTGTTCTGTCACTCTCAGAAATAATAAATGATTAAAAACCTATTATTTTGCAGAAGGTGCTATGGACTTGAGAGAGAGACAGACATCGGTCATCCAACCAACCTATAATCAGAATTTTCAAAGGGCTGAAAAATATAAATTTATTAACTACAGATTAGTAAAATAGAATAAGTAAATCAGCATTTAATTTTTATTTGGAAATATGACATTGAATGGCATTCTTTGGGAATATGGGGTAGGAGATGCTTTCTTTAAGTATCTCTTATTTATCTGTTACTATGCACTCATAGGCTTAACTACATCTTTCATTTGACAATTGGGATACCTGGCAACTCAGTTCTTTCCAGCTCAGCTTCCGGACTATTACTCAGTGTGGATATTATCCAAATTTGAACACATTGTTAAAGTACCTATCTTATATTCTGAAATGGGACTACATTAAAGAGGCTCATAAGTCCTTGGGGAAAATGCTTTCTTGCTGTAATCACAGTGAGTTCCATAAAGGTGATAAAGGGCAACATCATAGATGAGAATTGAAAGGGGTGACGGTCACGCCAACTCCTGGTCATCTGCTCTCTTTCTTATGGTAACTGTTAGGTACCTCCTCCTTTTCTCTCTTGTGGGACTGGATCTCAGCTAAATTTCCTTCGTTTTGATTACACATTCAAGATGGGTTACAATTAACTCTCTCCAAACTATGTTTTCTTCCCTGAAAAGTCTTGTGTTGAGAAATCAAATTCTGTTGAAACTACTACTTTTCTGATTCTTCTTAATCTACTGTTCCCATCCCTGACTTCTCCACAGATTATTGCTTCCATTCTTCTTCAAAAGAAGGGTTTTTCCTACCTTCATGCCTTGTAGTCACACTACTATGCAGATAAACTTTTAACCAGATGCCTATTAAGACCAGAATGATGGCTTTCTAAGTTTTAAAGAGCCTTGGAATTCCTGGCCACACAATAGACACTTCCAAAAAAAATAAAAGGAGCTGAGGGCTGTTGACTCCTGTCATGTGACTGACTATTGTGGCCTGCCTTGGATAACCTGAATTGCTCTATAGAGGATTACCCAGAGGCCGTCAAAACTTGAAGGACTATCAGCGTATAACCTGTCTCATGCAAGTGAGTTGCACTGAGCCATTTGTACTGCTTCATAGACTGTTTATTTCTTATGGTAGATATTATTCTTTCTATATAAATACATATACATTTAGCTACTAGTGTCTTGGTTTTGTTTCTCTAGAGACTCCTGTATAGCACAATCCTTCAACAATTAGGACAGTTTTGAGGAAAGCATGAACACCTGTCTAAGACATTTAAAGCATTGTTAAGGTCATTTCAAGATGATGTAATCATTTTCGTTGCAGATGAAAGTATTGATGATGCTTTGAGAACTGTTGTCAAAGACTTTATGAGATTAAAGTTATGAAACAGGAGGAAACAGGAAGATGAGATCATTAACTTACCTCGGTGGTTTAGTGGGTTACACACTGAACTGCTAATCCCTGGACTGCTAAGCACAAGGTCAGCAGTCCAAAGCCATTAACTGCTCTACAGGAGGAAATTGAGGCTTCTTTAAAGAGTTATAGTCTTAGAAACCCACAGGGGAAGTTCATCTCTGTCTTGTAGGATAACCATTTTTTCAGAATTGACTTTGTGACAGTGAGTGACGAGGCCAATAGATTAACAGATTCGATTAGATATTGATCCACTGAAAACCTATCTCAATGTAATGAAGACAGATTACATATAGCATGTCCAGTTAAACTTGATGATCAGATAAATGATATGTTTTTAAATAATGAAATATCTGAAACATTGCAAGGAGTATACTTAAACACTTTAAGAGTAAACCATCCAAACTCATCATTGAACTAAAATTCAAATGTAAGAGAACAGAATACATTGTTGTTGTTAAATCTGGAAAATCACCTTATGGGGACATGAGGACTATCAAATTCTGGATGGTGAGTGGAGAAGTCTTGCTTAAATAATGTATTATCATAGTATCCACGTGATTTGCTAGTACTTTTCATTATGGAAAATCCAACAAAATAGATTTTAAAGCACAATCGCAGGAAACAGGAGAAAGATGGAGCTTTCCATTCCTGAAAAGAGTCACAGTCTGGCAAACCCACAGGGGCAGTCCTACCCTGTCCTAGAGGGTCTCTGTGAGTTGACATCAACTCAGTGTCAATGAATGAATGGTATCAGGGGAGAAAGAGGTAGGGAAAAGAGAAAATACAATTACTTTTTAAAAAGTCATTTATATGAGCTGCTAAATCTATAAGTGTTAGAGAGGAAAGTATAAGCTTTAGAGATAGGTGAGAAATTCTTTTAAGCTTTTCTATAAACCTAGGAGATGAGTGGGGTGAATGAAAGGATTGCTGCCAAAGTTGTAGCAAAAGCAAATGTTATACCTGTGAACTTTCGATGGCAGATAAACATGTATACACGATGCCACCAGGGCCCGTTAGCCTTAGGAGCACAAAATAAAGAATGAAAAAAATCACTTTAGGTAATTTTCCAGCTGAAAATATCATGTGCAAAATGAATGTCAGATTGAACAGGCTATAAAGCAAAGTCAGATGGGACAGTGCAAATAGTTAACTGTGGTGTTTTACTGCATATCAGAGATTGTTATGGAAGATTATGGATGTTATGAGAGATGATGGAGCCTGGATCACTAGACATAAAACTGCTATGGTGCTCAGAATCTAAAGAAAAATTAAGAAAGTTTGAATATGCTAATTTGAAGGTCCATAGGATGAGGATTGTCAGCTCCTGCTCTTTCCCAAAACTTACTCTTTTAAATTCCTAGTGTTGTTGTGACAGATGTAACACAACTGGGGCTTATTCCATTATAATTCTGGAGGATAAAATTTCAATACTATGTTTGGCTATGTCAGTTCCCTTCCTTGAATGGAAGTCATGGACTTCTTTGGTTTCATGGCTTATAAATTATCCTCCTATGACATCTATCTCTTTGTGTGCTTAATCTGCTCCTTCTGTAACTCAGAAGTGACCAGATTTAGAACCTGCTCTACTCAGGTCTGGTCACTTTAACAAAGAAATCTACTTCTGCATAGGGTTGCATACAAGATTTAGGAATTAGAAATATTACTCAAATTTGCAGAGAAGGATACATATCAAATGCTAATACTTTATCACACTAAAATGTCTCAAAAAGGGGTTAAATGTCTAAAATACACCTCTCTGAAAAGATAATAAGTAGAGTATTTTAATATCACATGTTGTGTTAGTCCAGGTAGACTATAGGAACAAATTTCAAAGCCATGCATATGTATATAAGGAATGGGTTTATATTCAAGGGGAACAGGACATTGAGAAAACATCCCAGCCCAGTCCAGCTCAAAGTCACAAGTCAGATATTAACCCATATGCCTGAAATCGATCCATAAAGTCTCCTTCTGACTCATGAAGTCACAAGTCAGTGGCTACAGAGTCCCGTCACCAACAGGGGTCTCCCCATGTCTCCTCACTTCCAGGGCTCAGGGTCCATCAACAGCATCTCGTGGTGGCAGAAGCAACTCATCGCTGGCAGAGGCTTCCATGTGACTACCCCAGCCTCAGAGGTCCGGCTCCATCAGGGCAAAACCATGTGGTTTCTCCACCGGATACTCCAGCTTCCCAGACGCCACCATTCTTTGTTGCCTGTGATTAATCATCTCTAAAACTAACTCCCAACAACTGGGGAAGAAAGCTTCTCATCTTCACGAGGGAACTATTGTAAGATTTCCCAGGAGTCTCAGGTGAAAGCCATGCCCACACAGAGGCCTCATCGGCTACTCAATGGCTACCTCCAGATTAATAGGCCAGACTCCACCCCTACATTTCAATCATAAAATTAACATAAGTACATGACTGCCACACATGTGAATATTAAAGAGTGTCATATTTAGCTGAGATAGCAACAGTCAAAGCCTTGATGAAGGATTTCTCTTAGATGAAAATGGCATCCAGCGAACACTTTCTGGAAGAGTCACAAAGAAACAGTGGTATTAGGATTAAGTGCATGAAAGTAGGAAAGTACACTCAGAAGATACTGATAAACTTAATTTAATAATCAGATCTCTGGTTGACTACTGTTTAAGATTTAACCATAGATTGACCACTCACTTGTTAAGGTTAAGCAAAATAGTGAAGAAAACCATCTTACAACTGGTAGTAGTCCATGGCATAACATTGGCATCACACGTGCTTCTCCACTCTTTCATTAATAGACAGCAGTTATCTAGCTTCTGGTTTCCACAGCAGTCTAATGTGAAAGGTACATTAGACTCTTTTTAAAGATAATGAAAGGAAGGAGCACAAACTTGTTTACAAAGACTCCTTTAGTAAGCAAAGGAGATAATTTTCATTTGAAATGAAGCCACGTGCAATTTTTGCCTTCAAATTTGAAAACCATTCTTGTCTGAGTTAGTCAACCAAGAAGGAGCTAAAATGTAGGGTAGGACAGTGATTCCCAAAGTGCGGTCCAATGTCGCCTGAGGTTCTCAAGTCTCTTTCTGGGGTCCACAAGGTCACGATTATTTTTATAGCAATAATACTATGATATCCCTTGCGATTTTTATTCTCATTATCTTATAAGGGTAAAGGAAGTTTTCCAGAAGCTCTATTGCATGTGACATTACAGCAGATTTACTGTAGAAAGAGCTATGCAAATTTAGCTGCCATTTATTATACTACACCTTAAAGAAGCTTAGACATATGTAAATGAATATCACATTTTCCAATATTTTTCTTTAGAAAACTACTGTTATTTTAACAAAAGCACTTTTAATATAGTTATGAATATAAAATGGATTTAGTATTGTTTTAAAATGCATTGATAGTCAATATATTAAAACTGATTTCTAATAAATATGTGTTGATAAAATGTACATGAATCAAAAGCTTGAAAGGTCTTGAATAATTTTTTTGGTCTTGAATAATTTTTAAGAGTATGATAATATCATGAGATTTTTCAAAAAGCTTGAGGACTCTTGGCATAAGAAGTCATTTGTAGGAGAACAAGGACATTCAGACGACTGTCTTGGGTTTAAAGAGACTTGTTGTTCTTCTCAGGTAAGCATTAGGTAACAAAGCACAAGGTCATGGTTCACACATAGCAGCTGCTCCACTATATGCTCCTACCAAGATTGACAACCCAAAGCAGTGAGTGTTTGGTTTCCCAAAGGCTGATAAGCTTGACATGATTCCTTTTACCTTGGTCACCACCTCCTGACTTACTACTTCCTGACTCTGGGGACCATTTTTCTTGGTGTGATGAAGGACACATCCAGCCCAGTTCTGTCATCCTGGACTTTGAATTTCTTCCTGTGTATCAATTGCTGAGATAGGAACAGTGAATAAGAAGTTATTCCACTTCCACCTAGCAAAACTTCAGAGAACATATGTATCCGATGTCACTATTTATTTGCCTAGGAGTATTTCTTTTGCTCAGCTTTTATAATGCTCCCCACTTTCCAAGGATGAAGGGTTGTATTTTCTTGGTGAAGTTCGTGCCAACAGCTTTAGCTGTTTTTTTTTTTTTCTGTGCTGCAGTTCAGCACATTTCAGAAGTGCCAAGGCAGCAGTTTCTCATCTGTCCACATCATTGCTTACCCCGAGTAAGAAGCCCCAGGAAAGGATAAACACAGTTGGCTAAACAGCTGCTCCCAATGAAAACAAATAGGAGATGTGTGCATGCTGTCCACTTCAGAGCTGTGGTCCCTGAGGGGATGTTGGCTCTGCTGAGACATATGCTAGGCTTGAGGTGAACCAGGACATGTAAAATGAATGCCAGTCCTAATTCTGTTCTGCCTCTTGTCACTATTCCTCTTCACTCTCTGTAATAGGTTTCATTACTAAGAGGCACATATGTTTTTGAAATGTGTTGAGTTAGATAAAATGAATTGAGTTCTTCTCACTGTATCAGAGCCAAATAAAAACCCAACCCCAAACCACATGCCCATCGGCAGAATAGAATTGTGTGGCATAGGGTTTTCAATGATGGGATTGGGGGGAAGTAGATGGATGGTGTTTTTTTGCCCTGATGCCTTTGGATGGACATGAACCCCTAGCAGTTACCAACTGCTAGTATGTTACCAACTTGCACCACTGTGTCAGGCTGGGCATCCTAGTGAAACAAATCCAGTGACACTCCTATATGTACGGTGTTGCTAGGAGCTGTGGACTCAGTTCTGACCTGAGCAACCTTTGGCAGCAGGGAATGCAACACTGGCCTCTTTTGCATGATCCTCACAAGGCTTCCTATCTATACTTCAGCCCTTTGTAAGAGCTACAGTGTCAGTCCAGCTCCTTGAGAGCCTTCCTTTTGTTTGTTTGCTTTTTTCCTGGTGTTCTGCTTTACCACACGTGTTATCTTCTCCAGGTGCCCATCCTTCCTGACAATATGTCCGAAGTATATGAGTCTAAATCTCACCATTTTTGCCTGTGAGGAGCACTCTGGCAGTACTTCTTCCAGAACCGTGTTTATTCATCTAGCAGTCCCTTATACTGTCTATATTCTCCCCCAACACTACAATTCAAATGCATCATTTCTTCTCCAGGCTTCCCTATCCAATGGCCAACTTTCACCTGCCTACAAAGCAATTGAAAACATCACAACTTGGGTCAGACACACCGTAGTCCTCAAAGTAACATTCTTGCTTTTCAAGACCCGAAATGGTCTTATACAGCAGAATTACCTTATGCCACATGTCTGTTGATCTCTTCATTGTTGGTTCCATGAGCCATGACTGTGGAGCCAAGCCAGACAAAAATCCTTAACCACTTCAGTATCTTTTTATTTATCATCATGTTTCTTGTTGGTTCAGTTGTTAGAATTTTGGTCTTCCTTTCATTGAGTTGTATTCCAATTTGAAGGCTCTGATTTTCATCAACAAGTACCATAAATCTTCCTCACTTTCTGAAAGCAAGCTTATGTCAAATGCATATTACGGGTTACTAATAAGCTGTGATCATCTGGGTAGACTAGAGATACAAATTCATGGAGACACTCATATGTATACATGGGAGAGTTTTATATACAAGAGGAAATGGACATTGAGAAAACATCTCAATCCACTCTTGATCAAGTCGATAAGTCCTATACTAACCCAAATGTCCAATACCAACCTAGAAAGTCCTTTTCAGACTCATGAAGCACATGCACTGAAACTAAATTCAAGACGATCACAAGTCTGTGGGTAGAAAATCTTTGGATCCCGTAGGGTTGTAAGAATCTCAGTGCTTCATCTCTCTATAGCTTCTTTGCGACTTCAGAGGTCTGGTTGTATCCTTGGGGCTTGTCCAGCTCAGGGCACTAGGGCAGCTCCATGTCTCCTCCTCAGGGCTGCCTTGCAGGAAGAAAGTCTTGTAAGTAGAGAGTGTCCAGGTGAGTGAGAGTGTGTCTTCTGCTTCCAAGGAGGAAGTGCTGGCTTTCTCAGAATTCACAGGAGAAGACCATGCTCTCACAGAATCTTCATCGTCTATTTCCAGATTGAAGGCTAGACTCTATCCCTAAACTCCTAATCCTCTCATTGACATCAGATTAGGTGACTGCCACATAAGCCTTCTGTCAATCCTGACGCAACATTCTTTTTCATGTATGCAAGGATTTCTGATTTTTTCCCAGCATGCAGACTGAAGAATCACAGTGAGAGGGTACAACCCTGATGCACACCTTTCATGGTTCTAACGGCCTCTTTATCCATTTACAAGTTCGGCAGGAGCACTGTCAAGTATTCTCTAATCTTTCCTTTGCACATTTCATTCTCACATTAGGTATTTCCTTCTCAAACTGCCCTTTGAAATTTCCTTTTAACTCTTATCATCTTAAATTCTTTATTTACTTTAGCTATTTTACAATTAAGAGCAAGTTTCAGAGTGTCTTTTGATATCCACTTTGATTTTTTCTTTCTTTTCTCTCTTGTTAATGACCCTCTGCTTTCTTCATCAATGATGTTCTTGATGTCCTCCCACAGATCATCAGGATATCTGTCATGAGTGTTTAATGTGTCAAATCTGTTCTTGAGATGTTCTGAAGATTCAGGTGGGAGAGACTCAAGTTTGTACCTTGCCTCTTGTGGACTTTTTTTTTTTTTTTGGTCTTCTGCTTTATTCTGAAACCTCATATGAGCACTGGATATGTTCCACAATTAGCCCCTAGCCTGGATTTAGCAGCTACTATTCATGATGTTTTCTTACAAATGGACTAAATTTACTTTTTTTAATTTAATTTTCATGAATCTGATGGTAGTCTCTTCGTCCCTCTTAATACTCAAGTTGATGTAAACCAGTGACCTGAAGAGATGAAGTGGGAAGTAGGAAGATCACAGACTGGTGGGTGCAGAGTCACATGGATCCAAGAGCAATGAAAACAGCAGGGCACAGACTGCTCTCCATGTTGGGCAATCTACATACAGCCTCCCTGAAGACAAACAGTGTCTGAGCAACAGGAAGGGGACACTAAGAGGGGGAACTCTTCAGTGACTTCCTTATAAGAAGGTTTCAGCCTCAAAGAGGCATCATCAGGCTGTAACCTGGTTGACCAGTTGGGTTCCACCCCTACCCTTTCATCCATTTTCAAGATGACATGGGATTTAATTGTCACAGACACCAAAAACTAGTTATTGTGTGTCCTGGAGTTGTGATTCCTACTGTTTGTTTTTGTTTTTGTTTTTGGGGCAGCACTGCCCGTGATTCCCACTGTTAAGCGAATGATGCTGGAGCAGGAGCTCACCCTGTTGTTATTCATGGAAGAAGATTCATGGAATCTTCCTCACTCACAACAAGCAAGGTTGTATCATATGCATATTGCAGATTGTTAATAAGCCATGTTAGTCTGGGTAGACTAGAGATACAAATCCTAATATACTCATATGTATATTAGGGAGAGGTTCACATACTAGAGGAAATGAACCTTGAGGAAACATCCCAGCCCACTCTAGATCAAGTCTGATAGTAGTCCATATGTCCGATACCAATCTATAAAGTCCTTTTCAGACTCATGAAACACAAGCAATGAAGTCAAATGCAGAATGATCACAAGCCAGTAGGTAGAAATTCTTTGGACCCAGTGGTGTGGTGAACCTCTCAGCGCTGGCAGGGGTCTCCAAATGACTGGCTTCAGAGGTCTGGTTGCCTCCAGGGCTGGTCTGATTCAGGGCACGAGGGCAGCTTCACGTGGCTTCTCCTCAAAGATGTTCTGCAGGAAGGAAGTCTTGTCAATAGAAAGTCTCCAAGCAAGTGAGAGGGTGTTTCCTGCTTTCATGTTACATATTTGTCAATGGGTTCTATGAAGGCCCACTGGGTTTTCAGGACAACCTACGAGGTCATTTAACAATAAAACTGGCTTTTTTTCTCAAGTGTAAATGTGATGCCTCAGAAAAAGATGGGCTCTGATGACTACCAACTTTGCTTAAAAGACAAATCGTACATCGTATGCTAGCAATGTGAATTTTATCAATTCAGATAACCTTTGGGCTGTTTTTTTTTCTTGGCAGTAAAATTGAGAAAACAGAAATATATACTTCATAGTGATCATGAGCTGCATTAAATATATTTAATGCTTCAACATTAAATATATTTGAATATTCCATGAATTACAAACATTTTTACAATAGTTATCTTAGCTTTGTCTCCACTTGAAATAAAAATGAATAAGGATCATTATTCCTCCCTGCAGCTCAAGTGCACTCACTCACACAGTAAAAAATTAAGTTTAGCATGATGCTAGGATTCCTAAGAAGTTGATCAATCAAAAAAGCTTTCTTGTTTCCATTTCACTATTTCCTGAGGAAACACTCATTTCTTCCCAACACTGTTGTGAGTTTCCATCGAGCTGCCCCATGACCTATGGAAACCCAGCACGATGTAAGGAAATGATTCCTAGTCAAGTATCAATGCCATGATGTTTGGGAATTGGATTCTTGTGATCATATGGTTTTCATGGGCTGAGTTTGGGAAATAGATTGCCATTCTTTCTTTCTGGCCTAGAACCTAGAAATTGGCAAATCCAAAGTGGGGACTCTAGTGATGGTATGTCGACTGCAAATTGAACTTGATTCCTAAAAGGAAGAATTCTGTCATTAAGCTAACAGTTCCTCCTCTTTTTTTTTTTTTTGAGCATCACTGTCCTCTGGTGGGAGTAGGAGACCCAGCCTTGCTCCTGGAGAGCTGCTGCTGGATTTGACTGCAGTCTCGCAATCAACCACTATGCCACTGGGGCTCAGCCCCTACTCCTCTTTTTTTCAATTGGCTCTGTATTGCTTTTCTACAAGTAAAGACAAGGGTTTAGGAGCATCAGACAGCTGTAGTTAAGCTGTTGTTTGACATTTTAGCAGCTATGTGACCTTAGGAATGCTGTATAACTTAACTGTATTCATTTCTACTGCTCCATAAAGAATCTCTACTTATTTAACATACTAGGACAATGCTGGGTTATTATTTGACACATTTGTGAGCCAGAAGTTGATTGGTTCAGGTAGGTCCACCTGAACCACCTGGGGTTTGGGTTTGTGAAGGCTGAAATCAAGTACTGGCTGGTTAGGGTCTTCTTGGGGGCATCTGGGAATACTCAGCTTCCAAGTACTTTCACATTCTTGGGAGAATCTAACTCTTCAAGGTTCTGGAGCTGAGGTTCCTGTTTCAATGTTACTTCTTACCTGGAGGCTGCCCTTAGTTGCTGGAGAGCCCTCCCCAGTCCTTGCACAGGAGTCCTTATATCTTGATGCTAATAAGCATGGCAGGGACTTCACATGTCTCTCTTATTTCCCCATGCTCGTGCATCACATACATACATATCTGCTTCCAGTCAAGAAGGTTGTCTGCCTTTAAAGAGGGCTCACATTCAAATAAATTCATTGCATCAAATGAATTTTGACTCATCGTGACCCCAAGAGACAGAGGAGAATGACCCTGATGGGTTTCTAAAACAGAGACTCCTTATGAGAGTAGAAAGTCTCATATTTCTCCCTCAGAATGATCAATGGTTAAGATCTACTTATATAATCTACCATAATCTCCTTATTTCTGATTCATAATATTTACAAATTCTATTTTTTTCATGAAACAGCACATTCAAAAACTTGAGTGATGGAAACCTGGGCATCTTTGAGGGTGGTCATTTTGTCTCCCCAACAAAAATCAAGTCTTTTTCATACACAAAATATTCCTGTTTATACCTTTTCCAAAGGCCAGCGATCGGAATTAAGTTGTCAGAAACACACCTTGCTCTAATGAACCTTTGTTGATTTTCTAAGAACCACCTTATCACATTAAAAGCTTCTGTATCAATCATGCTATCATATATGTTTTGGTATGATCAAGGTGATCTCACATGATCTCCCATGCTTCAGTGTGGCATTTTCTGCTCTTGCCGTGTGGGTTTCTTGGGGGAACCCTAAGCATCTGTCTTTTATGTCAGTGTCGCTCATGTTTTACTTGCCTGCCCTGATTTCACTCCTATTTTCTACTTCTATATTCTAAAGCCTCCAGTTCAAATCTCATCTGTGACGGAAACAGCCCTGATATCGTCATAGTTTTCTTCTGTGTTTCTCCTACATAAGTGCTTGTCTTCTATGCATCCAAACTGTTTTGCATAAGGCAGTTTTGTCCTCCTTTGCCTAATGTCTTTTTTCATAGCTTTATTGTCATATACTACAATTGCATGATTTAATCACATTAAGAAGAGTTGTTTAATCATTGCCACTGGTTGGTTTCAAACCTCCAATCCTTTGGTTATCAATTGAAGGGATTCACTATTTGCAACACCCAGGGATTCCAGTTTTAGGATAGGATATAGCACTTCTCACTTGGATTTTAGGGAGCTATATTAAAAAGTCCCATATCATATCAAATTGGAACAGAAAATGTCATCTCAATTGTTTCTTGAGATAATTAAAACTCAATATGAAACCCCTTAGAATGGGAAGTAGACCCTTGTGTTAGTCCAGGTAGACTAGAGAAACAAATTCATAAACACACATATGTATATAAGGGAGAGGTTTATATACAATAGGAATGGAACATTGAGAAAGCATCCCAATCCAGTCCAGTCGAAGGTCACAAGTCTGATATTAGTCTATATGTTCGATACCAGTCTACAAAGTCTTTCCAACTTATGAAGCATGTGCAATGACACCAGGAAAATCACAGGCCAGTGGGTGTAGAGTCTTATTTGCCCAGTGGCAGAAGAAGCATCTCAGCACTGGTAGGGGGTCTCCAAGCGGCTTCTCCAATCCCGGACGTTTAGCTCCATCAGTGTCAGTCCATGTGGCCTCTCCATTCTCCAGGAATCAGGATGCTGACATCTTGTCCCTCCCAAGAGGGAATCAAGCCTTTCTTCTTCAATTGGGAAATACTGAGACTTCCCAGAATTCTCAGGAGAAAGCCATGCCTACAGAGGCCTCATTGGCTATCTCCAGAGTGACTATCTCCGTTTGCTAAACTCTATCCCTACAGTCCCAATCATGAAATTGACATCAAGGACACGACTGCCACAATCCCTGTCTTGGTCTTGTTTTTGTCCATTGCAGGCCACACCAGGGACTTTCTGATGACTCTTCTATATTACTCTTAGAACAGTAGAGATCCGTGTGCCTTTGCAGAAAAGAAAGGAGAATAGAATGCATTGTTTTGTGGTTCCTGCTTGAAAAATTACCTTTTATGTATCTCATTTATGAATGGATTATTTAAATTTTGCATGAGGTTTTGAGAAACAACACTTTTCCTTTTATGGTTGAAAGAGGAGAAGAAAATTCCTATCTTTCCATTTTTTTCTGATACATGATCCATTGTGGGCAAGAAATTCCAACTTTATGTAGAGCTGGTGGGCTTCTTATTTGAAACATACCTTATTTCTGCATCAAAAAGCAACAAACAACAATTGTTTTTTTCTCCAGTCACTGTTTTTCAGTTATTAAAATTAAAAAAACTTAAGTAACAAACTGCTCACTATTAAAACTTGGTGAAAAAAGGCTAGAGTTATTCAGGTAGACCTGAATTAGAATTCCTGAAGAACATTTGGAACTTGATACTATTCTTTGTCTTTCGGAGTCTCAGTTTTGCCAATTAAAAGAAAATCTAGAAATATTGACTGTGTTATAAATTTCTGAAACACCACCTGAGATATGATGAGTAGAGTGTATAATGTTGTGGACCTATGATATAGTAAGCATTGAAGAATGGACAGTTGCAGTTGCTTTCTTTGACAAGGTGACTCACTCAGTATGATCCTTTGTGTATTGATGTATTTGTGGGGTGGCATAAATTGATTCAGATTCATTTTATCACCATAAGGCAGTAGAACTTTCTTGGTTCACCGGATTTCCTTGTCTGCAATCATTACTAACTCAGAGTGCTCTATCTTCCTCCACTGGAGTCACTGAATAGATAGATTCCAACTGCCAAGCTTTCTGTGTGACTCACAGTCAAACATTCTGCCAGAAAAGTTTTTTCTATTTGATTTCTTCTCTATATAGAATTATATAGTTTACAGATTAAGGAGAGCCCTAAGAAGAAGAAAAAATTGTTAGTGAATGAAAGAAGACCCTCAATGACAAATGGTATTCGTAATAGCTTACAAGATGGACCACGGCTATAAAGACTAAGGTGCACCTTGTCCCCCTCTTAATTTACATGGGTCTAGTCTATGGCAAGCTCTCATGGAAAGTCTTAAGCCTGGAACATTTTCATGATCAGAACTGTCTGTGTCTAAAGAACATGTGAAGAGGAGAAGAGAGAAAGGAGGAGGCAGACACAGGATGTTCATTTCTCTTGTGGCAATAGCATCTTTGTAAATCAAATGGTCAGTACTTTTCCTTCTAGATTGAAAATGACAATGCATTGATGATTTTGGAAAAGGACAGATTAAATCAATTTTGATAGAGGCTTATGTCCATAAACCTGTTATGTCCATAAACCTTAGGGACCTAAGTTTTAAGTTGTGATCCCGAATGTGAGTAAAGAAAACAAAATGGATATTTGATATTATCTCAATATTTCTGTACATTTTAAGGTGGTAATTCAATATTCAGGTAGGGACCATGTTTGTACTTAATTCTAAATTTCCAATAAAATATTTCTTACTGAAAATTTCCTCCATAACCTTTAATTGAAGGAAACCTGTTTCTAAATTCTAATCTCTTTACAACTATATTTTTATATCATTCTATAACTTATTCAGGGATATATATATATATATATATATAAATTTTGCTCAACTGAAACATTAAAGATAAATTTTACATAAGTTGATACTTTGGTGACTTGGGCAATACATTTTTTTTCTGATTTTGATAAAAGTATATTTCCAAAGAGATAAAGTGATTTTGAAAAACCAGTGTAGCAAGGCAATTGAAAAATGGGACTATCCAATATTGTTATTCATTATTCCTTTATCTCTAAATGCCTTTAGCATCATGGAGATCTGAGACTCTATCTTATCAAAATTCTCAAATCATTATTACTATAATGTAGTCTCTTAATGAAAAGAAGATGATTCTGAAATATCTGCTTTCCAATTGCTCTGACTACATACAATTTTGATGTACTGCATGTGTTGCTTTTGAAATGAGATTGTGAAAAATGTTTTCTATTGTTTCAGAAGGTATCTGTGGTAACATAGCACGTATGAAGCCTAATGCCATCAAATTATAGCCTTTACATTGAACATACATCAAGGGACAAGTTTCTTATCTTTCACCGCCATATTCTAAACGTGCTGCTGATATGAGCATCTCAGATTTGGTACCCGACTCATTGCATCCCCTACCCAACAATATTAAATGCTGCCTAGCCGGGACCCACCCTTGTGATTGGTTGCAGATTGTAATTCTGTGATCCATAGATTTTTCAATGACTGGTTGGGGGAGTCAATTGTCAGGCCCTTATTTCTAGTGTGCCTTGAATTTGTTCAGCGTCATCGCTACAAGCCAGCCTCCACTGACAGAGAGGTGGTGGCTGCACTTCAGGTACATTGGCGGGGAACTGAACCCTGGTCGCTAGACAGAAAGCAAGAATATCCCCGTGGAACCATCAGTGACCCTGATCCAAACATATAGCACTGGAAAAGGCATATGCTCAATGAGCTATGGATATTAGGGACCCGTTTAGAGGAAGGTGTCTGTGGGACACTCAAGAAGTACTTTCTAGCTAGCAGAAAGACACATAGGTCTGGAGCTGTAAAGAATGATTTGTACTAGATGGATGCCTAGCTTTTGGAATCATCAGCCAATAATTCATCACGAAAAAATGCCTATGCCTGAGTTTCTCTGTTAAGCACTTGTAGGATGGAAAACCAGCCCTTGTCTGTGAGTTTCTTGTAGGCTCCTGGCTTGTGTGTTGCTGGGGTGTCAGAAGAGATGACAGTGGTAATTCCCCTATCAGCAGGATCACCAATATGATGGATCTGTTTCAGGAGTGCTTCCAACTGAAGACAGCCTAGGGAGAATAAAGAGGCACTTTCTTCTGAAAATTTGCCATTGAAAAACTTAGCAATAGCAGCAAAATGTGCCCAGTACTGTTCCAGAAGTTAATCCCCCACAGGATGGAAGACACTCAAAATATAATTGAGGAAGAGTTGCTACCTCAAAATATAACTGGAATGAAAATGTTGAAAAAATCTGTGAACTTGTGTTTGAAGACCAATAAAGACAATTGAAGAGATGGGGAAGTTATGCATATATTGATGGAGTTTGGTCTAGTGAATTTTCTTTTTTCTTTTTTTTTTTGGCTCAGCGAATTTTAATAGAAGATTTGGGAATGGGAAGGGTTGTTTTGAACCTCTGATTCTGACTGACTAGGAAAAAGTGAGTCAAGTGGAAAAATGCTGGGCTTCGAAAGAACAGCTCCAAAGCAACCCAGATTGTTTCCCAAGGTCATTTCTGGTGATGAGTCATGGTGCTATTGTTATAAACCTGAAAGCACACATCAATCAAGCCAGGGAAACATGGCACCATCACCTCACACCCCATCACATTTGGTAAGTGAAATCAAAGATCAAGATGATGCTCATTTGTTTTCTTTCTTTTTCTTAAATCTGAGGAGCATTGTATATTTGGAGTCCATTCCACCAGGTCAGACTATTAATCAGGTTCTGAAAAGATTACATAATGGTGTGTGAATGTTTGTGACCAGAAAAGGGCCTCTGTGGCAGACAGAGCACAGGTTTTGACACCACAACAATGCACCTACTCATGCAATCATCTAAGGGCACCAGCTTTCGGCAAAAACAATGTGTCTCTCTTGTCCCACGCACCATATTCACCTAAACTTCCTCTGGTGTGACTTTTTGTTTCCTTGAATGCAGCAGATCATGAAAGCACAACAATTTGAGGACATAGAAAAGGCAAAGAAAAAAACAAATGCTGCCAGCAATCCAAACAGATGAGTTTGAAAAATGTTTCCAAGAATAGAATGGCAGATTTTATAAATATATTAAGGACAAAACAGAGTACTTTGAAAGAAATAAGGTTGTTTTATTTTTAAAAGTTACGTAGCTTTTAAAAAATTCCATTGTTTTATTTGTGTTTGTGTGTTTGTGTAGGAGAATTCTACTCTGTCTTATAGGTTAGTAGGAATCAACCATATGTCGGTGAGTTTGCTTTGGAATTTTATTCCTCCTACTTGCTTACAACTCAGGGTGCTTTCTATGTCATTGAATCTTAACACCCTGCCCCCCACCTCTCAAAAGCCTCAAGTGAATTACTGCTACTAAGTTGAGTCAGATGCATAAGGACAGGGTAAAAATGTCCCTCTGAGTTGTCAAGATTGTACCCCTCTGATAAATCCAATAGATAATTTGTTCTCTTTTGTGTATTTATATGTAGTGATAGACATGAACATTCTTCAATTCCTTATGGAGTCTTCTTCCAGGACTTCCATAAGACTACATTCTCTTCATTTTCTTATTTAACAGGAAGTTGCCCCCCACCCCCGCCCCAACTCAGACATCTTTGTAGCCCAGCTTGTTTTGCTCACTCTTTTATTTTTGTTCCCTCAGACCTCCATCAACCGCTTCACTTTCTTCATCCAGTTGGTTTTAGGTGCTTTCAACTTGACTTCCAACTCAACCAAACCTTGATGTCATGGGGTTCACTGTCTTTGAATCACTTCCTACTGAGGCCAACACTATGCACAACAAAATGAATCTGTGCCTGCACTATGCTCACAGCATTGTTCCACTGGAGAATGTTGTTTCCATCCCTGTGCCATTCCTTCATGTTGAGCTCTCCCTCTTTCTCATGGTGGCAGTCATGTGCTTATGTTAATTTCATGATTGAGATGTAGCGGTGGAGTCTAGCCTGTTAATCTGGAGATAGCCATTGAGTAACCAATGAGGCCTCTGTGTGGGCATGGCTTTCTCCTGAGACTTCTGGGAAATCTTGTGGTATTTCCCTGGTGGAGATGAGAAGTCATCCCCCCAGCTGTTGGGAATCAGTCTCTTGAGACAGTGAATTATGGACAAGACAAGATGGCAGCGTTTGAGGAGCTGACGGAGCCGGAGGAGAAGCCACACGGCCTTACCCTGATGGAACCAGACCTCTGATGCTGGAGAAGCAATAGGGAGACCCCCACTAGCACCAGAACTCTGCACCCACTGGCTTGTGACTTCATGAGTCCTAAAGAGACTTTATAGACTGGTATCAGGCATATGGGCTAATATCGGACTTATGACTTTGAACTGGACTGGGTTGCTATGCTTTCTCAATGTTCCATTCCTTTGGTATATAAACCTTACCCTTATATCCATATGCGTGTCTATGAATTTGTTTCTGTATTCTACCAGTACTAACACACTCATTGACCATTCACTTGAGAACAAGCATGAAGTCCTTTCCCCAAGACTAGTCCTTTCTAATAACTCGCCAGAATACAGAAGATGATGTTGTGATGCCTTCCTTCCAAATAAGTATGCCGATTATACTGTGTCCAAGAAATATTTATAGAAAGAAAAGCAAAGAATGGGTGCATTCATCTCATGATGTTGTCAATACATATTAAATAGACCATGGGCTACCAGAAGAAAGAACCATAAATCTGCATTGTACTTCAAAGCACCATTGTTCTTTTGTTTGAGCCCATTGTTGCACTCAGCATATCTCATTGCTTTATACATTTTTTACTGACACTCTATTATATCAAGCATGCTGTCCTTCATCAGGGACTTGTTGCTCCCAATGAGATTTCCAATTAAGTGACATAAATTTTCACCATCCTCATTTCTTTATTTTTTTTTCACCATCCTCATTTCTAAGAAATATTCTTGCTCTACTTCTAACACAGATTTGCTGGCAGTTTATATATATTTAATAATTTTTATTAATAATATGATTCAAAAACATCAAATTTTCTTCAGTTTTTTTCTAGTTTTCAAGTTCAAATGAGGAGATTAAAAAATACCTTGACTTCAATCAGGCACACCTGAATGTTTAAAATGACCTATTTACTTAAAAAAAAATTTTAAGAGATTTTTGAGGCAAATCTACTCAGTGCAATAATCCATCTGATTTCCCAACTGCTGCTTCCATGGATGCTATTTTCGAATTCAACTATAATGACATTGTTAACAACTTCAAATTTTAAATCTATTTACTGTGATGTTTCTTATTGGTACATTTGTGAGAATTCTTGCTTTCTTTATGTCCATGTGCAGTCCATATTTAAGGCCTTTGATCTTCATCCGTAGTGCTTCAAGCCTTCTTTGATTTCAGAAGCAAAATTCTACCATTGGCATATTGTTGGTTGCTAATGCAGCTCAACCCACTCCTGAATTCTTAAGGAGTAAAAGAATTTTCATGTCCAGCACTATCTATACATAAACAAAAGAGAACAAATCATCTGTTACATTTATTTAAGATTTATAATCTTGGAAACTCATAGAGGCATTTCTACCCTGTTCTACAGGGAACTTATATGTCTGAATCCACTTGATGGCAGTGAATTGGAGGTGTTTTTTGTTTTGCATTCAGTTAACGTCATAAAAAGTAGCCTGGAGTTGTGAGCAACTAGGAAGAATAAAACTCCAAACCAAACTCTCTGATATGGAGTGGATTTAGACTTATGCTAACCCTATAAAATAAAGTAGAACTGTCCCTGAGGGTTTCTGAGCCTGTAAATCTTTACAGGCACAGAAAGCATCATCTTGCTCCCCAGGAGTGACTAGTGGCTTCAAACTGATAACCTTGCAGTTAGCAGTTCAATGCCTAATCAAGCAGACTATGTTATCATGAGGTGTGCCTCTTGGTGGGGCTGGAGAGGTGGGGAAGAGCTTTGGTGGATCTTGCTTTCCAAATGGAAGACTTGAGCTCAATTCCTTGCTAATGTGTCTTATGCATCACATAGTCAACATCTGTCCGTGAAGACTTGCTTATTATGATGCTGAACACATTTTCGTGACCTTTTTCACGGATACGAATGAGGGAGAAAGATCAGGTGATGGTCTTCCATACACTCGGCCAATAAAAAACTGTAGATCATGCTGTCTGAGTCACAGCCTATCATGGCATGAGGTCAAGTAGAAATGTATTGCAAATTATATGGGTCACCATGAGTTCATAGATGAATTGATGATGGTAGCAAAAGTAATGAAATAATAATTTCTCATGAATGATGGTTCTACATGGTTCTACCTCTATTGGGGATAAAAAAAGAAAACTCATGAGAGGGAGGGAGGTACTATGGTCAAAAATTGTCCATTTGAGAGGGGAAAAAGCAGATCTCACCATGAAAAGAAATGGAAAGAATAATTACTGGAAAGACTGAGTTTATGGGGGGATAACTTTTATTATATATTTACCACTGAGCTCAGTGCAACATGAGAGTAGAGCTTTGATATGAGATTAAGTAAACCTGACAAAGCATAGAATAAAATAGGAGTGAAAAGAAGGAA
>PVJH01026027.1:0-30673 GCA_004026705.1 Nesogale talazaci | reverse complement strand
CTTTCATGTAAGAACAAATGTTTGCTTTAGATATGGGGTTGTTAGTGGGGCTTTACCCCCTTGGGGATAAAAATCCAATCGTAAGTACTGAACAAAAGACAATTTAGGATTTTTCCATTCCCTAGGAAGGGGGTGGAAGGGATGGATCAATAGTCCCGCCTCACTTGGTCACTCATTCTCACAGGTTTGCCTTTGTTAACTGCGAATTGCACACTGGTAGCAGCGGCACCCCTTTTGTTTCAGACAAATGAATAAGGACATCTCACCCCAAGTTTCCAGAAGCCTCTTCATTTATTTTCAAAGTTTGAAAGCTTTCTATAGGATAGATTTTTAATGTTATTTTTTCTGTATCAGAAAAAAAAAAAAACCAAAAGAAGAAAAAGAAAAGGAAAGGGAAAAAAAACCCCTCAGAGTCATCTATTCAAGTCCAACTTTTAACAACTCTGTAGGATAGGGTAAAATTACCCCTGTGAGGTTCCCAGACTGGTGGCTTAGTGATTGGACATACAAGGTCAACAGTTCAAAACCACTGTCTGCTCCTCAGGAGAAAGCTCCTGTAGAGCGTCTTTCTGTATAGACGAGATTTGGCTGTTTGTCATCATCAGTTGTATTAAGGCAGAAAAATAAGCAGGTGGTTTGTGTGTGCTCTTTCAATGTTGATGATGTGCTTTCAAAATAACCACAGGCAAAAGTGGAGCCAGCGATTTCAGGAAGATCTTGGATTTGGATGTCTTTGCTCCCTTTGAGTTGGTACAAGATGGGAACCGATCAAACAAAAGTATAGGCACAAAGTTAGACCCCAGTGAAGAGAGAGTCATTGGATTTAGCAATTGAGTGATAACTGCCATGTGCTGACTGTTGCTAGAGCCAGCCCTGGTGCTAAACACTGTCTGCGAACTACCTGGTAGACTGGTACTGACAGTCTTCTCAGGACAGGAATGAAGGGACAAGCTGCAGAGGCAGGGCACAGACGCACACTTGGCACCTTGTGAGATTCCCAAATCTGAAGCTTCACCTCTACATTCTGCCTTCTTGTCCAGCCCTTCCTTCAACTTCTGATTTTGCTTTAACACATGGCTCTGAATGATGGATAATTCAAGAATCTCTGAGGTATGAGACACTGGCGTTGGGCAAAGAATCAGGAATGTTCCTTAGATAACTGAGGCAGGCATGGGGCCACACTTTATACAAATCTCCCGATATCTGCTGCCGACAAAGGATGGAGGGCTTTTTCACTCGGACTTTGGTATTTCTGTGCAGCTTTCCACACACTTCCCATCTTCATTTGCAACTCAGTGTTAGGCAGCGGAGGAAAACGGAGGTTCAGAGTTCAATCACGTGGCCATAGCATGCCACATGTCAGTGGTAATAAATGCAGAGTTCATATCCAGATGATTCTAAAAGAAGATTGGACAGACATGGTGATAAATAATTATAGGTTCTAAACCCCACACGATGCCTTGTGTTCCATTGTATAAAAACCCCAGGTAGAGATGGCAGGAATCTCTACACTCAAGGAGATTTTGGTCTCATGAGAAGAAAACCAACCTTGCTCAGCCCACCCATGCGTCACTGAAGTCACCGAGTCCATTCTGATGTATAAGGATGCTGATGCATGGGACAGAGTAGAAATGCCTCCTCAGGGTTTATTAGGCTTCAATCTTTATACCAGAAGATCACCATCTTCTATTAAAGCAGAGACTCTGGGTTGATTTGAACCACCAACCTTTTGGTTAGCAGCCAACTGCTTAACTAATTTGCCACCAGGGCTTTTCTATAGATGGCTTTATATATATATATATATATATATATATATATATATATATATATCCCTCTCCAAAGGTACAAAGCATTATTGGAAATGCAGCATTGCTACTATAGAGACAATCTTTACTCTTGGAGTTTTCGATGGCTGCTTATTTTTAAGAAGTAAATCACGAGGGCTTTCTTCCAAGGTGCTCTGGGTTGGTCGACCAGCTAATCTTTTGGGTAGCAGCCAAGCACATAGTCTGTCTACAACACCCAGAGACTCCTCATGAGGCTTATATATCACAAAGCAATTACTTGGCATTTTTTAACTGGGCAAGTGTTCTTTCAAAATGATATGAGAAAAAAAATAAATTCAAGGTTTTCTATCTGAGTTCCCATGTATTTATTACTTGTTTCTCAATAGCTGCCAAAAGAAATATTCCAACATGTTTCATGGCAAAACACTGCAAGGTGGGAAAAGCCATAATGTTTAGAAGTTCTTTATTGATAATGTATCCATCAAGCGCATTCAATATGAAGAAAAGAAGATGGATTTTCACATCGTGCAATTAAACATGAGGCTATGCTTTACTAGAGGCAAGTTAAATGTTTTAAGACTCACTTGTTGTTTTATGTGTTTTTTTCCTATGTGGGAAAAAAAAAACAGAGCTATAAAAGTGGGGAAATGTGGGCTGAGCCCTGGTGGCATAGTGGTTGTGCGTGGGACTGCGGCCCACTGGGACGGAAGTTCAATTCCAGCAGTGGGTCTGGGCCTCCTACTCCCACCACCGGAGAGCAGTGATGCCAAAAAAAAAAAAGTGGGGAAATGTGAGGGTCCATTAGCTAGTGTTGAAAATCCTGCCCTGCTGCTACCATCCTATAACCCAAATGTTGCCATGCCAAACTTTCTACAGTTTTAGCCCAGATAAGGAAGAGGTGACTGATGCATGTGTAAAAGCAGTGACACAGAACTGGCTTGTCTGCTGTGCCCAACATTATTCATATGTTTGTTGTTATTGACATTGAAACTTCATAGAACTGGATTCAGTTCCACTCTTGCTCATTTCCTATTTAACTGTGGAAAGGTTCCTTCAGTCAGTCTCCTCAGTAGTGAAATGGGTTTAAGAACAACTTCATAGTCCCTAGGGTGGTCCCTAGGGACAGTCCACCTTCCTTGGGAACTTGTTGGAAATCCAGACTCCTAGGTCCCAGTCCAGGTGCAATTTCAGAATCTATACTGACATGTTAATTATACTATTAGGTGATTCATAAGAACATTACAGTATGGAAGCACACCATGCTTATTTTCCCTTTGCAACAGTCAAAAGTTATCAGAAACATAGTGGCTTAAAACTACATAAGGTATGGCCATTCTGGAGGTCAGAAGTCCAAAATTGGCACTCTTGGTAGACAATCCAGGTGTCAGAAGAGCTGATTCTCCCGGGAGGCTTTAGAGGACACCCTACTTCCTTGCCTTCACCAGCTTCTTCAAGACTCACTGCCTCTGTTTTCAAGCCAAGCCTTGTGTCACCATTTCTCTTTCACAGACTCTGCACTCCTTATGACCATCTTCTCCGAATCTGCCTGCATAACACAGGAGTGTTTTGCTCGCTTCTCTCAAGATTCTTACATCTATAAAATTGTTCATGCATTTGCCAGTGACTAAGGTACCTAGTACAGGTTCTAGACATTAGGATATGGCCATATTTAAAAAAATCTCAAGGTTATGGAGCTGATTTCAACACACAGCAACTTTCTATTGGTTTTCCAAAATTGTAATTCATTACAGGAACAGACAGCCTCATCTTTATCCCCTGGGGTAGCTTGTAAGGTTGAACTGCTCATCTTGTGGCTAGTAGGCCAATTTATAACCCACTACACCAGCAGGTTTCCTGTGGACATTATGAGGGTCATTATTCAACCTTATAGATAATCACAAGAGTGTTCTATTATGATTTTTAGCATTATTCCTTTCCTCCAATTCTTTTTCAAAGAAAGTCTTCAATAACCAGAATGCCTATCTGTGCCAAAGTTTCTCCATATTAGCTGCTAACACTTTGTCTACTAGGAGAAGATTGTCTTGCTTATCCGTAGTAACTAGATGGCAACATATGTCAATCATAGTAGCTGTACTTTTCAGGATTTGGCCTGAGTTAAATATCCAACTTTTTATTTTCAAGTTTATTCCTGGAGTGGTAACTCCAAGTTAGAGATTTTTTCTTTGTAAAACAGCAATGATTCCCTTGTATACTAACTTAAAGAGGTCAAACACAAACTCATTGCCATCGAGCCTATAGCAATCCTAACAGACAGGATAGGACTGCCCCAAAGAGGTTTCCAAGAAAGTGAATATTTACAAGGGCAGAAAGATGCCTCTTTGTACCATGAAGCAACGGGTCCTTTTGAACTGCTGACCTTGTGGCTAGCAGCACAACTATGCCACCAGGGCTCCTAATTTAAAGAAGTAGGTGGATAGTAAAAATAATAAGAATATTTGGTACCTAATAGTGTCCAAATACAGAATCCATTTAGTTATTTATCTGTTTTCTCTTCAGCCATCTCTCCTGAATGCCAGCCATGATGAAGACCTAGGGTCATTATGTAATTGCTTGTGATTCTCTAGAATATTACCAACTTCTATCCCAGCCAGTTTTCATTTTCTGTTATGACCTTTACCCTGAAGTCACAGATTTCAAGTTCAACATTGCATCAAGTTCCTGGGGACTTTTGACATTTCTGCATTTCGGGAGCAATTAGTAAGGGCACTCTCTACTGAAAATGAATACTCACGGCTCTGGGAAAATGTTGCATCCTGGGATTCCGGGCGAGACTCTTGAAGCCAAGATCAATCTTTCAATGTGGCAACTTCAACAATGTGACATTGGAAGACCAGCATGAGAATAAACATACACCATCATGAACTAGGAACAGCTGGCACTCTGATTTCATTGCAAGGTGTGGTGTGGGTGGAGTCATGGACCAAGAAGAAACAAAGGACAGAAGGGTCCAGATACTATGCTAATGAGTTACCAAATGATTTGTAGCCAGATAGAGTCTAAGATCACCTGGAAAAGTGTCCTTTAAGCCATCAAATCTTAGAAACAGATTCTTAATTATCTCAAACGTTCATCTCTCTAACCATTTATCTCCCTTCTCTTTCTGAAGACACTGACACACATACACACACACACGTCCCCACTCCACCACCCACACATTATTGACTGCATTTTATAGTTTTGGAAAATATCCAGGTAGAATTCTCAAAAGCTGGCATTGTCTGTTTCAGTGGAATGGACTCTGAAAGCAGTTGCCCAACCATTAAAGCTACCAATAACTTAAATGCATAAAATACAACAGTCAGAGAAATTCGCTACTCTGGAAACTACTGAATGACCGGTTATGACAAAAATCACTGAGATCATGTTAAGAATATGAAGATGGAGAAGGTCATTCAAACATGACCTTAGTCCAAATGCTAACAGGAACTTTTTCGTTGTAGAGGACAACAGTGAGACTGTTATCGACCTTATCTCT
The DNA here is from genome assembly GCA_004026705.1 of Nesogale talazaci. Taxonomy (NCBI): domain Eukaryota; kingdom Metazoa; phylum Chordata; class Mammalia; order Afrosoricida; family Tenrecidae; genus Nesogale; species Nesogale talazaci. Next base: position 25,390 of record PVJH01026027.1, on the reverse strand, counting down.
CTCTGGGCAAACATGATTGTCCCCATGGAGATAGAGGAAATATTTTCCTATCTGATGTTTCTTTCAATTCCCTGACCTCCAGAATTGAACTCTGCATCTTTGTGCTATGCAGATAGATGGGCTAGTTATAGAGACAGTCCCAGTGGGCAGAGGATATTCACTCAGCAAAGTGTTTTTTTTCCAAGTCATTGCATCTCATGTGTATCTTTTCATTAGACTCATTGACTCATATTTGGGTCAGTGTAGTTTTAAAGAATTGGTATCTTGACATCATCTTCCAGGGGCTGGAAGTAAGTAAGGTGGAGAGATTGTGATTTTTCTTTTGCTTCCCACACCTTTTCCTTTTGAAAGCTGTTTATTCCAACATGACGGGATAGTCAATCTAAAGATAGCTACTCCCTGAATGTATATTTTGGGAAAATACACTGTTTTCCCATTAAGAACTCCGATATATTTAACACTGAGGTGTTCTCTCTCTCTTTCACTTTCTACTCCCCACCTCTCTCTTCCTCAAATAAATAAGAGAGATACCTCGAAAAATACTTTGACTATTAGAAGAAAAGTCTCTACTCTCCTTCTGAGAGACTTCACTACTATGCCCAGGATTTCCTGGAATCAATTTTGCATCATACAGAGATAATCTTACAAAGAAAAAATCCAATAAAGATGAAAAGAACTAAGAGATGGAAAGAAACTGAATCATGGTGGTTTTGAGTTCCTAAAATCACTGGATTCATACTTACTGAGACTAATCAAGTTCCTTGTATTAAGCCATATTGTTTAGTTTCAAATAACAGAAAGCTAACTTGCTACCAAGATAGATACACATTTTTTCTCTCCTTTCTCCTACTTTTTGGAAGTTCTCACAACTTTATCAATTTCTTCAAGGAATAGTTCAAACTTCCTCTCTTCTAGAAAGTGTTTCCTGACTAATTTAATTTCTGGGATTCTTATTTCTGCTGAACTTGGCCTGTATGCCATTTAGGTTGGGTCTAGTCAGATAGTGGAATAAAACACAGAGAGTTCAAATGAATATAGTTTAACATAAATAGAACTAATGGGATAAATAAAACTAGGAATATTGAGACACCCATAGTCAAGAAACCATAAGCAAGTAATTTTCTCCTGAGACTTGAAGTCTTTAGTGAGAACTTGAATTATTGAGGAGGAAACATCCAAATAGAAATTGCAATCAAGGATGGGTCAGACTATTTAAGACCCTCGAAAGAGTAGAAAAAAGATAACCATAACCTCACTCATCCTGTCCTTGCATGTTCTGGCAGTGCTTTCTCTTGTTAAGATCCAATAGGGATCCAGAAGAAAGAAAACAAGAAACAAAGAAAGAGCTATAATGAGGAGTTTCAGAAGACAAAACATGTGGAACAGGGATGGAGATCAGATTTGGTTGGAAGGAGTGACTGGTTAACAGAGGGTGGGGTGAGCAGTAGAATTCTCACTTTCTAGGTTGGAGATCCGAGTTTGATTTCTGGCCAATGTACCTTGTAGACAATGACCAGCTTGTGTATTGCTAGGATCCTGACAGGTTTCAGAAGAGCTTCTAGACAAAAACAGAGTAGAAAGAACTATCTGGACATCTACTTTTGAAAATCAGCCAACGACTATGCTGTGGATTACCAGGGGGAGAATAACACCATTGTGCATGCTATTACCCAGGGACTGACTTCACTGCAGCTACCCACAGCTACCCAAACACTCCGGGTTTGGAAGCCAACTGCATGTGGCTCTTCACAGAATCAGTGCTTCTCAACTTTCCTAATGCCTGGACACACAGGCTGAGAACCGCAGACAGAGGTACATCATTGGGGCACACCTTATGAATTCAATGACAGTCCCAGGGGCAGAATCCATGGATAGCCTTGCATGACTGCGGTTCTCAACCTGTGGGTTCTCAAGCCCCTCCAGAACTTTCTTTACACTTTACAATGTGGCATTAATCTGTGACCTCAGAATAGCAAATAACAAAATTTTGAAATAAAGATGATTATATTATTCTTTGTGGATCATCCTCTCATTTCCAGGACCCCCTTGGGGGTCAAATGACCCTTTCACTGGGGTTGCCAATTCATAGAAGGAGCAAAATGACAGTGATGCAGTAGCAATGAAAATAATTTTATGGTTGAGGGCTCACCACCACACGAGGAACTGTATTAAAGCCGTTAGGAAGCTTGAGAACCACTGCACTAGGAGAACTGTATAAGGGACCTAGTACTTGAGTTTTCCTTATGAGTGTATTGGATGGGTTGAGGGAATGAGCATGCCAAAGTCATCAGTGGCATTTTAAACATTTTTATGTAAATTTGTGCAGGCCAACTGTTTTGTCAGGAGAGAGAAGGGAGTCTATGGGAAAGTATCTTGAATCATTTACATACTCCTCATGGTCTGGAACGTAATTCCTGAAATCAACGGAGCTAAGCAGGAAGGAGAATATGATGCCGAGACCAGAGAGACGGAGTACATGTGATTTCTGGAAGTGGTGTGAGTAATGGGTCCTGTTTCAGTGTGATTTCCAGGCAAATTCGCACATTCCTTCATCTTGTGGTTGGCCCCTTCCAATTCAATAATGTTGCTTTTTTATAAGCAGCAGCACTCTCTTCCATCTTTTCATGGCAGCCTAGGCATGCTATTTTTCTCCCCAGCTATTTCCTCTTCTCCTCTTGGCCAGGCAGTCCCTTGTCATTTGTGAGAAAGGTCCACCTTTGGAACAAACTTGGACAGTGTCATTCTGTCCAGCCAGTGTTGAAGAGTAAAGGATGGAGAGGCATGGGGTAGCGATCCCCAGCCCAATTTTGTAACTGTTCTGCAGCCCCATCAAGCAATATTCACATAAAGTGACAAGTGGAAATTAGCCTCTATTGATTTTATTTCCATAGCATCTGAAAAACAATCCTTTCCAAAGATGTCTTTCAAGCATCTCTCTGGCAGAAAATATAGGGTTCTGTCTCAGAGAAAATATGTTTCTGAATACATATCTAAAACAATTTCTAAGGAAAGCAGAACCCAAATCAATATTTCCACCCTTTATGCCATTCCCTGCCTTCATGAAGATATGCAACTTAAGTTCCAAGTGATTTGCTCTACAAGGGAAATTGCCTGTGATGCTGACTGGATCAGAACCACTCATTTCAGACTCATTATACATTACACAATATCCCAAATGTCAACTCACACCTACCAAACTGGCAGAAGAGTGGTGCTTTCAATAATAAATTACTTCTATTTACTTCAATACAGTGGGGAAAAAAACTCAAAGCGTTAGGAATTCTTTTGCACCTGAAGGTAATTACAAGTAACTGTACTGAGCCCAGGATTGCAGATAGCTCCACTTAGCTCGGCTGCAGACATTAAAGGCATCTTAGAGAAAAAACATAATTTTTTTGCTAGAGCTTTAAAAAATTATAAATGTATAACTACGTAGTGAGAAAGAGAATATTCCAAACATTTTCATAGTATCTTCTACTTGGAAAGCAGCCTCATTGCATTTATATTAAGACAATTAAAAATGCTCAGCAAAGGGTGCTTGATGTCAAATACAAAAGAGAAAGAACATACTTTTGTAGTTGAAATTCATTAAGCAGTTAGGGAAAATCGAGGTTTCTTATTCACATAAAGAGACTTTCAATTCAATTAACTTAATTGGAAAAATACACAATAAAAAAAATCTGACATGTGACTGACAAGCTCAAATAGTCTTGGGAATGTTCTCATCTGCTGTAAAGGAGGGGTGGACATGGCTGCAAACCAGACAGGAGATCCACAGACAAAGGGGTCCAGATAATGAATACCGAGTAATCTTTGGTGCTCTAAGCCAAGGTGATAGGGGAAGGGAAATAAAATTGGAAGGGCTATGGATTTCTCTTCCCAAGTTATCCACTGAGTAAATGTATGGACTACTAAAACTAGTTGCTATCATGCATGGCCTTTTACAGGAAGTGAGAAATCAGAGAAAGAAACACTTTATAGGAACAAAAGAAAATCCATGATTAAGATATTTACTCAGAGCATGCTGCATTACGCTGGAGGAATACATAACTTCCCTCCTTCAATCTCAGTGACTTAATGTACCAGAAGTATTCCTAAGGGTGCAGTGGGTTAAGCATTGAGTTGCTAACCAAAAGGTTGATGGTTTGAATCCACTAGTCCCTCCCTGGGAGAAAGTCGAGGCCATGTCCTTCCACAAACATGTATGGTCTCAGAAATCCCATGGAACAGTTCTATTAGGTCCTATAAGTTCCCTGTGGATCAGAATTGAACTGATTACCATGAGTTTCAGTTTCATTTCTGTCTCCTGTTCTACTATAGTATAAATTGAATCACAGCCACCCAAATTGCCTATCAACAGATATGGGCCATTTTCTTAGTATTATGTAGTTATTCTCTATTTTTGGTCATCTTATGTGATTATCCTATATATTGAAAATCCTTACCTCTATGATTTTCATGAGGTAGGATTAGAGGGAATTCACGAGTCAGGATGCAATCTACAAAATTAGGTTATATCTTGAGGTAATTTCTTCTGAGATATAAAAGGGGTTAAAGATGCCAGCAGAAACCCAAGAGTGCAGTATGTCCTTTGGATCTGAAGTCTTTGGGCTGATAAAATGTTGTCCACAGCTAAAGATTGATGACCAGGATAGTTCCATAGAACTGACACAGAGAAAGCTTTCCCCTATAGCCAGTACCCTAAATTTGGATGTCGAACCTATTCAATTGTGAGAGAGTTCATGTGTGTTTGCTATAGCCATCAATTTGTAATATTTATGCTCTGGCAGCACTATGTCCTAAGGAAAAAAATGGTACAAGGAATAGGGTGCTTCTCTATCAGGTACCTATGTGGAAGCAGTTTTGGTACTGGACAATGAGTAAGGTTGAAATAGTTCTAAGGTGTCTAATAATAAAACTAGTTTTCCTTGAAGGCACCAGTGGTTGAATTGTGGCTATAAAAGGCATTTCTGTTGAGGACTCAGAAGAAACAATGAGAGCTGTAACATCGGAGAGGACATGGCTGAAGAGAAGCAGTGGAAGAGGAAATCCATCAGCAGTAGATTTGGAAGGCTGCTTTGAGGCAGAGTGGGAACTGGCTCGTAGAGCAAAGAAGCTGAGTGCTATTAGGCAGGAGACTGCCTGGTGGGGTGGGGTGCCTCTGGGATCTTGTTGAGGGAGGTAGATGGGCAGATTGATGAAACAAGTGAGCGCGAGTGCCATTAGGCCGGGCACACTTGTATAGTGGGGTGCTTCTGGGCACTGAGTGGTCGAGCTAAGGAGCTCTGACACACTTGTCTAAGCAGGATCGCCTATTTGACAGACTGAAGAGCCAGGAATCAGAGTTGAAGAGACAAGCTGAATGAGAAATGGAGATGCTAAGTGCAAAATGGCAGGGGCATGCCTTCTGGTGTCTCACAGTGTGAGGCCTGGTGCACGGGATCCCCAAGGCAGAGCGGCTAGATTTCCAAGGGTCTTTCATCTTCAGAAGCATGTTTCCAGAGGGCTGGGATCACTGGAGTTCACCATTTCCAGGAGGATGAGTCCTATCCACTGTCTAACGTGGAAGGAGAGGGGCTGTGGCCAAGAGCAAAAGACTAGGGGCTGCTGGCCAGAGGGAGTGATGTTGCTGCAGAGACCAACGAGGAGAATAGGGGCTCCCACAGTTGAGGGAGCCCTCGTTGGCATCCCAGAGCCCTGAAGGCATGGAGTATTGTGGGTCTGCTTAGACACAAGGTCAGCATTTAGAACCTGCCCGTTGCTACACAGGAGAAAAAGTGACTTTCTGGTTCCATAAAGACTTATGCCTTTGAAACCCACCCACCGGGACAGTTCTGCCCTGTTCCACTAGTCTGGCGCTGGCGTGCTTGACTAAGTCGCAGTGAATTTGATGTGAGTGTTTGAGACGTTGTCCCAGAGGGCCTGCGATGTGGAGCTAAAGCAAAGAACAAGGGATTTACACTCAGCATCCAGAGAAGGTGGCTTAGTTTCAGAGTCTGGAGGGCAGGATCATTGTCCTGGTCTCCCACAGAAAAATTTTTTGCTGGGTTTTGTATTTACTTGGTGCCTATTACTCCCCCCTCCCACCCCTTATTTCCACAATTGTGCTTTGAAAAGATAGATTGTATTCTAAATTTTTAAGATTCATAAAAGAAGGGAATTTTTGCTCCAGATTTTGAATTTGGAGTTGATTTAAGACTTTGGGTATGATATGAGGGAACACAGGTTTATTCTGTGGCAAGGGCATAGATTTGGGGGCAAACTTTTTATGTCCACCAAATATATGTCACTTGACTAGCCCATTATTCTAAGTATTAATAACTTATCTTCAAATTTGTGATCTGATGCAATTACCACATGCATTGTATATAAATCCATATCTTTATGATGTTAATGAGAGAATTTAATCCACAGATTTACACTACATTTGGAGTGAATGTCCTATGAGATACAGGCAAAATTTACAAATCTAGCAGAGATGTCATGGTCCCACTGCCACCAACAAAGGAGGTCTGTGTCTTCAAACATGGGGTCCTTAGAAGAAGAAACTCCTAGCCCCTCAGAGAGGTTGATGATAAGGGTTTCCCTCCAGATAAAATCATTCTCTGATGCCAGCACTGTGAATTAAGACTTCTAACTTCCAAAACTGTGAGAAAAATCAATGTCTTGTTCAGCCATCCACATTTGGTGCTTCTGTTCTGTGTGCAAGATCACTAAGGCACACTACGTGTGTGAGCACAGGTGGGACCTAGGAACTTTGCAGCCCATTCTCTACCTTCACTCAGTTCCCCATAATCAGCACTGTTCGTCATGGCAAGCCAGACAGGGATTCTCGTGTCTTATCTTCACGAGGGTAGAGTTAAATACCGCACATAAGACAAGAGGACGATGCACCTGTAGAAGAGGTTTGCTATGAGAACATAGGGGATGGGCGGGAGAGAGCTTCACATCATGAACATGAGAGTGGTGCAGAGAGTGAAGGCGATCCCCGTCGAAATGGTCAGGTAAGCAACACGGAGTTTTCATGACTCTTCACTGGCTAAAGCTGTCCACATGCTATACCTACTTTAACTCGGGATGTGAAAATACAACCGTACCATACTTTCAAAAGGAGAGGATAGTTGTACTGTACTCAGCAAGACGTTCCAGCCAAGCAGAAAATTAAGAACAGCCCTTTCCCCTTGGCACCAAAAATAGAAAAGCAAACAAAAGCACATCAGCAACAGCAACAGAATCTTCCTCTTTAAGGACTGTATTCTTTAATTTGTAAAAAGTCGAGTAGCATATATTAAGCCAGAGTGCAAGGCAGCTAGGTAAGGGTTGACTCTGAGAGTTTAGGCAACTGTTGGGAGACAGCACCCCACCAGGGGTACAAGAGTGCCTCACAGAGGAGAGAGCATGGTGCTGAAAAGCATAGGCCAGTGTCCTGCAGAAGGGCTTCCAAGCTTTGCATATGGTCCTCTGCACAATGCTTGTGGTCTATGACTTAACCCTGCAGCTTTATAGAGGAAAGGATCGTATTATGATTTGGCCCACTGGAAAAGTGAGTTTCTTTATTATTATTATTATTTTTAAAGTGAGTTTCTGAGAGGTCGAATTCCTTCCCCAGGAAGACTTATATAGATTATATAGGGCAAGGCTGGTTAAAAATTAAATTTGGTGGTCTAGAAAGCAGGCAAAAGTTTAAATGTGACTGCCTATGCAAGGGATACCAAAAAGTAAATGGAAAAATACATCACCTTTAAGTCCGTTTGTCCATGAACATTTTGAGCTTCTCATGGTATAACCCCAAGGGAAAATGGAGAAAAGAATATAAAGTAGCAGCAAGGGTTACAAACCATGGTAGCCTGTGCCTCATTAATATGGATACCATTTGCTCTCATGTCACAAGGAGAAAGTTTTCACAGAATGCCTAATAAGCCATCAAAGTCTTGGTAGCACAGTGGAGTGAGCACTGAATTTCTAACTGCAAGGTAAGCAGTTCAAACCCACCAGCCATAAGACTGAGACCGTTAGAACCATACAGAGTGGTTCTACTCTGTCCTATTGGGTCATTGTAAGTTGGAATCAACTTGCTGGCAATGAAGGTGAGAGTCAAAGGTCCATTCCATCAGTCAGGAAAGAAAAGAATGAAAATCTTAAAAATACCTTCAAGCAGGCTGAATTCTGTTGTGTAATAAGATAAAGAGGCCTGTAAAACATAGAAAGCTGTTTCATATCCAAAATGGTTAATGCATTTGGGGTGATTTTTATGTCAAGGAAACAAATGATCACTTACCTCTGAAACATGATTATTCAAAATGACAGGACTGAGTACTACAGATTCTGGAACACTGACTATGCTTAGCACCTTCCTCAAGCCACTGAAACTCTCTCTCTCTCTCTCTCTCTCTCTCTCTCTCTCTCTCTCTCTCTTACCCTAAATTCACTATCTTATCCAGATCTTCAGCATAAGGTTATTTTATTATGAATGGTTTCTTCTGATGGTTAGTCCTGATTTGTATCTGAGACTGCATTCCTTGCAGAATAAGGGCTTCCAACTCCTTATCCCACTGCTGTATCTATACAGATATGATCGATCCAAGCTGCACGAACACACACAACCCAAACATGCTCACATATATATTTGCTTATGGTTTCCAGGATTGTGTACTTAACATTTTCACTATTAATGTCTCTTTCATGATTCTTAAAAGAACAGACTAGAAAGAGAACAAAATGTCTGAGTTACATCCTTGTATCTCAATTTGAGAATATTTGTCCCTTTCCTCCTCTGTGTATCCCTTTCTGTACTCTTTTTTTTCTTTGAGTACTTGTTTCCCCAGCTTTAAAAGTAAAGGAATTGTTTCACATCTAGAAGTCATGCATTCTGTCCTCACAGCAAGATCTTGGAAATCATCAATATTGCCCACATAATAACCAGAAAATGCTCAGGGATTGAAAATCAACAATTATCTTTAGATGTACAATGCAGTAGATTATGTAAATGGCAGTTCTGGCTATGGTCTTTGTAACTCCTCATGTATCCATGAAAGAGAATATAAGAGGAGATGCAGAGAGGTTTATTTGACTTCTATTGTGGTTGCAAAACTTGAAAATATGAGTGGGTTGCTGAACCCTGGTGACGCAGTTGTTGTGTGTGGGGCTGTGGCCCATAGGGTTGATGTTTCAAATCCAGCAGCAGGTCCCCAGGAGTAAGGCTGGGCTTCCTACTCCCACCAGGGCAGTGATGTGAAAAAAAAATTGAGGGGGTTGGTCAGTTTTGCCATCCAGCTGGCTTTAAGATGAAGCATAGCAGAAGGAGGATGTGTAAATGTCACTATCATCAAGCAAGAAGAGTCACAAGATTCCCCTCCACACTGAACCTCCTGGATTTAGGGACAGAATGTTGTTCCATTAAAGAAACTGCAGAGAAGCAACAGCAGAGCCAAGAACCAGACCATGGGACAAACCAGCGAGGCTGGTGAATAAAACCTGCAGTGAATAAAACTGAGTGCCTTCCAGCAGGGGACTTGCTTGTGGACTGAGATGCCTGCAGGCATTTCATTGAGGGAACCCCTTTGCTGACTTGTTGCCCTGAGCACCTCCAGGCAGAGGCTCAAGTAAGAGTGGAAGGCCCCTTGGTTTTCACTGGCCACACCAATAGAGTTTTGTGATGTTGCCCCAAGAGGCTATGACTCAAGGGCCTGAGAGTGAGGCCTGCCTGAAAGGCTGGCTGGATATTGCACCCTGTTATATTGACCAATGGAGTCCCTAATTGTGAGTGTAGTCTGTGGACTCCGTGTGGCCATGGCAGTGAAAGCTCACGCCCATTTGAGAAGCAGCGTGCTGCAGTGCATGAATTGGTGAGAAAATCTGGAGTGTTGAGGCATATGATTCGTTTTCTCTTGCTTCCGCCATGGCCAGTTTTCTCTTTCCCCTTGTGTGATCAGGGGAGTCTGATACCATCCTCATGCGCTTTCTGAAGATTAATTAGAAAATTGATGTCACAGGGAAAATTGCTCCCTTGAAAGTGAGAAACGATAGACTGATAGCTTACCAGGAGAAACATTCAGGAGCAAGAGCTGGAGTAAGTACGGATTGTTGGTGCTGGGGATTATTTAACTCGGCTCTACCTAATAGAGACACCGGGTGTAGCAGTGAAGAACACTGTCTAGTCCTGAGCCCTCCTCATAGACTCTGCAGCCACTGTGTCAGTCCATCTTCCCGAGGGCCTTTCTCTTTGTCTTTTATACTCTACCAAACATAGCGTCCTCCCCCAGAGTCTCTCCCTTCTGACAACATGTCTAACATATGTGAGGGGAAGTCTTACCGTCTTCACTTCTGTGTGGCATTCTGGCTGTACTACTTTCAAGGCATATTTATTTGTTCTTCTGGGAGTTCATGGTATATTTCATGCTATTTTTATGTGCTTCCTTAACATTTGAAGCACATCACTAAGTGCTTCAAACGTTTTCAAGTGCTTCCTTATTTTCTTCAGGCTTATTTTTGTCTAGGTTTTCCATGCATAAAAGAGAGCCAAAGTGACGAGGTTCAGGTCAGAGGCATCTCCATCCTCATGGTAACATCTTTGATTTTCAACTCTGTAAAGAGGTGTATTTTGTTGTTGTTTTTCTTCAGCCCAGAGCAGTTTATCATTTGATTTCTGGAGTGATGCTTTCAGCAACATTGCTTGTGGATCCAAGTAAATGAAACTCTTGATAGCATCTATCTCTTCTCTGTTTAGTGTGTTGTTACTTATGGGTACAGTGGTGAGGATGTTTGTGTTTTCATGTCAGATCTTAGTCCATATGAAAGATTTTGGACATCACTAAGTGCTTCAAATGTTTACTTTCAGTAACTTTGTGTCATGTGCACATCGCAGGCTGTTAATGAATCAGTCTCCGATCAGTATAGGTAGAAATATGAAAAAAAAGTGTTGTTGAATATTTGGATAGTTAATGCAGATTCATGGAAGTGTTAAAAAAAACTCTGGGGACTTCAGATTTGGGGATATGGTTCCACAGTATTGTGAGTTTTGCGTCCAACTCACAAATCTGAAGAAACTTCATGCAAACTGGGAAAAAGTCCCTCAAGAGTCAAAGGAGAGGAAAGCCTGTACCAACAGAAAATTATTTTACAAGGGACCTATCAATTTGAATTTTACCAAAGCCTTACAGAACTTAGAGGTTTGAAACACTAGACTTTAGGCCTTTCTGGGCTCCCAGTATCATATAAAAAGGATAGGCAGAGATAGCAGTATTCATGAAAATCATAGCCCAGTGACAGACACTCACTAAATTCATTAGACTTAAATCATAGGACTATCAAACATGACCTCTCTTGCCACACTTTCCCACAGTGTCCATGAAAATAACTTAGGATTTCATACCATATTCAAATAAGAACCATTAAGGAATCACACAGATAGTAGGCTTGGGGGAGCCTACTAAAAGTTGAGAAGGACTGGCACATCCTTTGGGAGAGGAGACCCTTACAGGAAACTCTCAAAGACAGATAAAACACATGTGATTTATGGAAGTGGTTGCAGCATGGGCCTGGAGGGTGGAAGCAGAATATATAGGTAGAGAGCTCCAACTTTTTAATAGAACAGGCAAGACTGTGCCAAGTTGACCCATTGTTAAAAACATGTGTCATCTACTGGTTGAAACATTTCCTGAATATGATCACGAACATCCATTCTCAGGTGGGTGAGCACAGCCCTTTGCGACTTCATAATTTCAAGCTGAGATGTCAACTGGGTTTCACCCTGTCTACTTCTATATTTCACTGATACTCAATGTCATATTTTGGCTTCATAGATTTGTTTTACTTTTCTTCAATTTCAGTTTATTCAATCTATACACTGAGAAGATAACCAGAGAACCTGGATTATATGAAGACTGCAGCTTCAGAACTGGGGGAAGGCTTATTAACAATATGCCATATTCAAATGATATAAATGGATGGCTGAAAGTGAGGAGGACTTGAAGCACATGCTGATGAAGATCAAGGATTGCAACCTTCGGTATGGATCACAACGCAATACAGAGAGGGCCCAAATCCTCACATCATGAAAGATAGAGAAGATATTACAGTTACTAAGGGTTTTATCTAGCTTGGATCCACAATCAATGCTCATGGACATACCCATCAAGAGATCAAATGATGCATTACATTGGATAAATCTACTGTGCAAGACCTCTATAAAGAGTTGAAAGCAAGGAAGCTATTGTGAGGACTAAGGTGTGCCTGACCCAGGCCATGGTATTCTCAGTGGCCTCGTCTGCAAATGAAACTTGGATCTTGAATAAGGAAGACTGGAGGAAAATGGTGGTATTTGAATTATAAGACTGGTAAAAAGAGTATTCAAAGTACCATGGACTACCCAAAGAGCAAAGATATCTATTCTGGCAGAAATACAGTTAGAATGGTTCTTAGAAGGAAAGATGGCAGGATTTAATTTCACCTACTTTGGATGTGCTGTCAGGATAGACCTGTCTCTGGAGAAAGACATCATGCTTGGCAAAGTAGAGGGGCGGCATAAAAGAGGAGCTGCACTGACACAGTGGCTGCCCGACTGGCTAGATAACCATTGTGAGGATGGTGCAAGAGCAGACAATGTTTCATTCTGCTGTGCGTAGGTAGGGCGACTCTGACTCAGACCTGACTTCCTGGCATCTAACAGCAACACACTTTTCTGGCAGGGTAAACTTTGTTATAGTAGACATAGTACTCCCATGAACGCTGTGAACCAATGCCATGCATTTGTAAGTTCACAGGAGAAAAATAGCTCCATAGGTGATGGAAGGGAGATTTGTGTCAGAATAATGGACAAATGTAAAGTGGAGATATTTTCACCTCTATCACATCGGAACAATCTTTGTGCTGATTCTTTTAGTTACTATAAGATCCCCAAATTCTATTTCAAAAAAATGGAAAAGCTATTGTTTCAAGTCATACAGAAAGGTCAGAGTCCCCAATTAGTAAAAAAAAGAAAGAAAGAAGGAAGGAAAAATCATAGTGATGAAGAATAAAGTAGGAAGACTCATATTCCGTCATATCAAAAAATACTGTAAAATTATTATCATCAAAACAGCCTAGTATTGATATGATGAGTCACATAGACTGTAGAACAGAAGTGAGAATCCAGAAATAAATCTGTACCTCTGCAATCTCTCAATTTTTGACATAGGTGTTACGTCTATGCATTAAAGAAAGAAGAGTCTCTAAAAATTGGTTATGGGAAGATTGAATTTTCACTGGTAAAATAATGAAGCCACTTCAATGCCTCACTTTATTAAAGATAATTGCTCAAAATGGATCAAGGAATTAAACATAAGAATGAAAACCACAAAATTCTTAAAAGGAAACAGTATTTGAGAAAATGTATTCATAGCTATGCCACTGAAATCATGAACAGCAAAACACAAAATAGATCATTTTGCTCTCATGGAAATGAAATGCCTTTTTTTCAATCAAAGGCTTTCCACAAGAAGTGAACAGCCAAGAGATTGTGAGAAATTTGCATGTAACCATATATCTGACCATGGTATAATATTCAAAATATATAAAGAAATCTTACAAGTTAACCAAAAGATTAAAAGATAAAACAAGATTCAATTGAAAAATAGACAAATAACTTGAATAGACATTTCTTAAAAGAGTATGTACAAATAAGTAACAAGCACACAAAATGATGCTAAGTACAATTTGGCCCACCCACCATTGTGGTGGAACCGCTTCTGACTCACGTGACTTCATGTGCAGCTCAACAAACTAAACTCTATAGGGTTTTCTAGGTGGCAATATTTTGGAAGGATATTACCAAGACTTCTCTTCCACAGTGGTATTGGAAGGGTTGGATTAGCCCACTCTTCTGTTAGCAGTCAAGTGCGTGACATTTGTACCACACAAGAACCTTTAAGGACAGGCTAATTACGACTGCAATTAGAGATATCTTCACCTCACTTGAATGCCTACAATCTTAAAAATGGTTGGTGGAGAAAAATAAAGGGGTTTGGGTGAGAATTTAGAGAACCCTCATTCGTTGCTGGAGGGAATGCAAAATGGTATAGCCACTGTGATAAACAATTTGAAGATTCCTCAAGTTTACATAGAGCTGCCATGTGACACAACCATCCCAATTCTAAGTTTATACCCCAAAGAATCGAATGCAGGCACACAGCAATTTGCATACCACCATTCAGGGCAGAATTATTAACAAGTCAAAGGGTAGAAACTACACAATGCTCATCTAAAGATGAATGGATCAGACAGTACAAGACAAGGAAAAATAATAATTTTTTAAATTATCAAAGGTTAGGGAGGAGGGAGGAAAAATGAGAAGCTGATACCAAGAGGTCAAGTAGAAAGAAAATGCTTTGGAAACAGCGATGGTAACACATGTACAAGTGTACTTGAGACAATGGATGTATGTATAGACTATGATAAAAGTTTCACAAACCAAAAATAAAGTGACAAAAAAGAGAGAGAGAACACCACCACCAAAAAAACCCCTAAACTGTGGTACATTATTCAGCCAGATACATGCCATAGTATGGATGAATCTTGAAAAGATTGCTTAGTGAAAGAACTCATAGATAGAAAAATATTGTTTGAGTTTGAAATGAATAAAATATAGAGATTAAAGCTTATTTGTGATTATCAGGGTTGAGAAATAGGGGGCGAAGGTGAGCCATTATTTAGTGTCTGTTAATGATTTTAGAATAATTTGGAAAAGGATAGTGTTAATGGTGTCCCAGCATAAAGAATGTGATGCTATGCATGCTGCTGAATTGCACATCCAAGAAATGCTCCACTGGTAAATTTATAATATATATATATTTCTATAATAAATTCTAATTATTGACTTTTGCCCTTTGCTTAGAGGGGGACTGAGAAGTTACAATCTGAGTCTTTCAATTGGTAGAGCAGATCAAGTACATTAATTGCAGGTGTAAGCATGAGATGAGATGAAGAACCCCTTGTACAAAGAGCAAAAAAAAAAAACTGCTATGAAAGGTCGATGTGCTTCTGGTTCACAGCAGCCCTCTGTCCAGCAGGACCAACTCTCAGTGCATCATTGAGCCTAGTGCTTGCTACAAAAGGTTTAAACATACTGGCTTAAAGAGAAACTCTAAATGCTGCATTGTTTATAAAGCATAATGGGGTAATAATGACATGTAAGCAACAGTGTAAAATACAAATCATAATAAATGATATTTTGGTGTCATGATTTTTTAAATGGCATGATAATCATTTATTAATGTAACATCTTGATTAATCATAATACTTTTCTTGCTCATTTTGATATAACATTTATCAAATGTCATCACAAGTTTGTTGGTGCTAGAGACCATTGAGATGGCTCCGACTCTTCGTGCCACTGTGTACAACAGGATCAAGCACTGCTCAGTCCTGCACACTTCTCACACTTTTTGCTATGTCAGAACCCTGGTAGCCACTGAGAGGGCGTGCTGCATGACTCCCTGCTCTATTAAGCAAAGTATCCTTCTTCAAGCACATAATTTTAGCCACCATGTCATCTTGCTCACTGACTCTCTTCCTTCTTATGCACAGCATCCTTCTCTAGGGACTGATCCCTATTGAGGTCACACCCAAGTGTAAGACAAAGTTTCACCATCCTTGCATCTAAGGGACATCCTAGCTGCATTTCTTTCAAGACATTCTTCTGATGGTCCATAGTGTATTCAGTATTCTTCAACAAGATTGCAAGTAAGAAGCATGCAATCTTCTTGGGTTTCCTTATTTCCCATACATACAAAGCAATTGGAAATGCCATGACTTGGTTGAGTGTACCTCAGTTAGTCCTCCAAGTGACATCACAATTTTACTTTGAACACTGACATTTTCAATTGAGATGCAAAACCACACTCACTGCTGTCCAGTCAGTTGTAACTGAGAGCTGTCCTGCAGCACACAGGAGAGTAGCCCTTTGGTTTCTGAGGCTGTAGATTCATAAGGGAGTAGAAACCTCACCTTTCCTGCACTGAAAGCTGGTGTTTTTCGACTGCAGACATTCTGGTTTTCAGCCCAAAGGATAAACCACTATGCTGCTAGGTCTCCTTCAATTTATATAATGGTATGTATGTATGTATGTAAAGTCTGTCACTCTTAGAAAGTGGAATTTTACTAATTATTTGGATAGTTTTTAATATTGAGAAGGATTTTTCTATGAATTTATGTCATACTGGATAACAAAATCAGAGGGCTTCATCCACTGGCTTGTGTGGTAAGTGTTGCAATGCCGATCCAAGATCTCTGGTAAAGACTCACCTGCTGCTACGTGGGAGAAAGCTACGGCCATCTCCTCCATGAAGATTTACAGCGGGTTTAGTTTGGGTATGGGTAGCCATATTGGCATACATTTCTGATAAATCATTTATTACATATAAATATGATTCACAATGAAAGGCAGTTATCTACATACAAATCAGTTTTGTGTGTCTGAATTTAATTTTAAATGTAAACTCACACAGTGGCACTTTCATACATCCTCTGGTATTTCCTGCAACTGGTGGAAATCGTACGGGAAACTGAGAGGACTTCGTGGCTTGTCTGTAAGTAAACATCCACTTGCATATTCCATCCCTGTCTTCAATGACAATAAAAAGAAAGTTTTGCTTGTCTTTCTTGTTAATTGGTTTATCCATAACTTCATATGAAACAGTGTTCTCTTATGATGAATGGGATGATCTTTAAATTTAATTTTCATTTCTAAGACTGTGGATAATATTTTCTTCACATTGTTGCAGCCGTTTTCAAAACAGAGATTTGAAACTCTGTGAAGAATTTCAATAGCTTCATGGCAGTGTCTGTGTGTGCTAGCTTCTTTGACAATAATTTACCACAGCATTTATTGCTCGAGCACCAGCAGTTGTTATGGTAGAGCTCAAATAGAGGTAAATATTGGTGGGATGAGATCTGCACAAAGATGGATAAGCTGGGCTTACACTGTGGCCCAGAAGCTTGCCAAGTCACAGGCCCTCCTGTCTTCAGCAGCTGCAGCATGTTTCTCTGTCCCACCACCACTCTCACTGTTCCTGCTGCTACTGCTGCTACCACTCTTGCCACCCTAAATCTGGAAATAGGTAAATCCTGGCCTCACCACATCCTGGAGGCTCTGAAGTGCCTTAAGTTGCCCCAGATATGTCTAGGCATGTTCACCAAACAGCCAGGTTAACTAACTGTTCTGACTGTCAATGGCCTGCTCTGTAAGGAACATAGTCCTGGACCTGCCCACAGGTGTGTAGAGTGTACACTTCTGTATCTGTTCTGCTCATTGTCATGCTTTGCCAGCATCTCATGAACTTCCCTTATGAGGCACAATTTCAAAGAGAGTTATCTTTAGAGTTTCCAGATATCACTAAAGTAAGTTCAAGTTGAATGCTCTTCAAAGGGTTGCATACTCATGACAGGAGTCCTGCTCCCAAGGCACACAGTAGGGGTGGGGATTGTATCTTGGTTTGATATCACCATGTCTTTCAAAATATGTCCTTAGCATTACATAACTAGGCAGATTATCATTCATGGATCCACCCTGCCTTTCTGAAGCAAAGGCTCTCAAGAAATTTACAATATGGGGCTTGTTATTGTTTCTCCTTGTGACTTGGCTATGGGCCTCATAGTAATACCAGCAGGAGAAATTCTGTGGAGGTTTAGGAGATGTTTTGTCCACCTCCCCAGGAACTCATCCTTGCAGGGACTTCCTATATGCCAGGGGCTTCATTTCCTTTAACTCTCATAACCAGCCAGGAAGAGGGAGGTATCATGTCCATTGTGAAATGAGAAAACAAGATGGCAGAGGTCAGGGCTTACTTTAATTTCTGCAAAAGTAAAGAGCTGGTGGTGTTTCACTGTCACAAAGTAAATCGGGTGCCCTTGACACAAGACGGCGAGTTCTGGTAGCCAAGAGGTTTAGGGGTGGGCCTGCTAAACCCTGTATTGATGGTTAAACCCACTTGCCACTTGGAGGCAGAGAGAGGAGATGTTCTGCCGCTATAAAGGTCGACAGCCTGGGGGATCCTCAGCAACAGTTCTGCTCTGTCCTATAGGATCGCTGTGAGACTTAAGCAAGCAATGGCAAAGAAACCTCTGGGACCTCACTGGGGGTCTTTTAACCCATTTATATGGGCTATCTATGGGCTTGGTTTCCTAAGCCTTAAACACAGTAAGGAAATTAAATCAGGTGTGTGGGACATGTTTCTGGAGAGAGGGGCTCTGCAGGAGAAGATGATAGGACCATGGGGCAAAAGGATGATTTCTCTCAATCAGTAGAGCTAGTGCAGTAGACATGGACCATACATCTTCCGAAGACTGTCCTATTCCAAGTCCATTCTAAAATTATGTTCAACACAAGAAAAGCTCCACCCATGAATGGTATTCAGTTATACAAGGATAGCTCCTTGAATGAACTTGGGGAAAAGTATACAGAGGGTGAAAATCACCCAGTAATTTGAGGGTTAATGGTAAAAGGAATGGCCTTGGAAGGAATTTTCAAAAGAATCTAGAGGAGCAGATTCTTTTTGTTCTTTTTGAAAGAGTTCTCAACCTGTGGGTCATGACCCCTTTGGGGGTCAAATGGCCTTTTCACAGGGGTTGCTCAATTCATAACAGTAGCAAAATTACAACTCGCAACAGCGTCAAAAATTTTATGGTTTGGGGGGCGGTCACCACAACATGAGGAACTGTGTTAAAGGATCACACCATTAGGAAGGTTGACAACCACTGCTCTAGGGTTATACCTGGGTCTGTTGTACTATCTCATGGGATTCACACAGGAGTTTGTTGATATCAGTAGTCCTCAAGCACCTGGGACAAGGATTGAAAACTCAGAACTCGGCAAGCACCATGCTCCCCTCTCTTTCTTAATGGCAAGAACATCAACTGATGACTCTAAGCAGAATGCCTAAAGCTGTTTTTCTCGGATATGGTCCCCCAACATCACTTGCAGATATTACTAAAATTTCATTCCTCAGTCACAATAAGATTGGCCAAATCAGCACTGCGAGGGCATACAGTTTGTGAATTTGTATTTTTAGTGACATTTCTGTAGGATATGTATGTGTGTGTATGTATGTATGTATGTATATATATATATATATATATATATATTTCTCATTCTTAAGATGTGGGTTCCTTTCAAGGCAGAGAAGGAACACACATCTATTGGAGAATTTCTAGCTAGGCAGCATAGCAATCCAGAGGGGAAGTTTTTCAGTTGAGTCACTTCTGAGGGTGGAGGCTCTGCATGCCTTTCTGCTAGACCCACTCAGAAAGAAAAAAAAAGCTTATTTCTTCCTAAAGCTAGATTTCCCAGGGAAGAAGAAACTGACTTCCCATACTTCTGGCATAGGTAAGACAATGGGTTCTATACAAGCCCAAGTGTGCTATAGCTCATTTAACAATGAAAATGGATTTTATTCACTCATCTCCATCCAAGAAAATGCGTAACCTCTCTGGTGCTGCAGTCTTTCCTCAAGAACTGTCACCCCTGTGGGAGGCTTCCTGCACACAGGGGGTGGGGGTGCTGTAACCCCTGCTATTCTCACCCTCAGCTCAGCCCAGAGCTCCAAAGCTTCCCCCCAAAGGTTGTCTCCTGTTCCAGTTACCGCTTCTTTGAGCTTTGAGCAGAAAATAGATGAGTAAACATGCTGAGATTGTGGCTACCCATCCTGGCAGCATCTACGGAGCATCTAAGAAGTCTCCCAGGGATATAGATGATGCAGCACGATGACATCAATTAGACATTGTTGAGAAAGAAGAAAGCCAAGCAAGGCAGAGGCTGGAGCGGAGCCCAGGAGGAGGCTGGCAGCACAGCTCCTGACAGGAAGCTCTGTTCTTTGGCTGCCCAGGCTTTGGGAGTGGAAGGACAGGAGTCAGACTCAATTCCACAGTTTAGCTGAGCTCTCTGCCTGAGAGGCACCACTGTCTGAGAGGTGTGTGGATCCAGAGATGTGGGGGACAATGAGAAAGCCAGGTAGCAGGGCAGCTCAAGGGAGAGCAAGGAGGGAAGTGCACTTTGGAAATTATCACATACTTCTCAACTGTGAAGAAATATTGCCATTTATAATCTTCCAGTGGAGTGATTTGATGCACTTTCTCCGATGCATTTGATAATATATTAATGAATTGAATGAGTAAGTGAATCATGTTTTTCAAACATTCACACAGTGGGTTTGAAATTCAGGAAAAGATTGCAGATCCCTCTTATCTTAATTTGGACTTCTCATGTTTTTTCAATGGAATTCAATTTCAACCAGGGACTAATGTGAAGGAATATCATTTATTTACTGCCCCCCCCAAACCAGCCAGGTGCCCCTCTGACTCCTAATGACCCCTCAGGGGGAGAGTGTGGCTGTGCTCTCCAGAGTTGGAACACCGGAGTTTTCAGAAGCAGGTCCTGAAGTCTTTGCCCCACAGACTCACACTTCCAACCTTGCAGTGAGCAGTCAAGCACTTTAACTACCTTCACCATGCAGGGAAATCAGCTCTTCTTAGATAGCTGCATAATATTGCATGTTAGGATGTAATCAAAATATATTTCTATGATAACCCCCCACTTTATTCCCAATTTCTAGCTCTTAAAATGATACTACAATTGATATCATTATAAATCTCCATGCTCCCCTTCAGATGTATCTGTTTGCATGTACCACTGAAATATATCCCATTCCTTTTAAAGTCAAAGAAGCAGGTTCTTAAAGATCCTCTTTTGCATGGCTAAGGACCCACCGTTGGTCAGTAACATGGCAGCTCCCCTCTGTTGGTGAAACAAATTGGGGAAACTGAGATATTCCCCTCCCCAGTGGGGCACAGACCTCAGGCATAGCCAAGGTAACCCTCTGTTGGAAGATGTGAGGAGGGTGCTCCGGAGGGCAGGAAAAGCTTCCTGAGGGAAAGGCCGAGGCTTGAAGTTGAGGTCACTTTTCAGTGGTCTTACAAAAGGATACAGGCTCGCCCCAAGTGTGAGATCTTAGGCATGGAGGGAGGGGAGGAGGAGGAGGAGGAGGAGCAACAAGAGGAAGAGGAGTAAGACAAGGAGGTGAAGTAGAGAGGAGCAGAAGCAACAGCACAAGACTGCCGAGCCAGTAAAAGCTGCTGGAGAGGCTATGGTAGAACACCCTGAGTCTCAGGGTGGACTCTTCCCTCTACCACATGTATCCTCACTGGCCATTTTCCAAGATGACCTTGGAATACTCTGCAGAGCTCAGCTTTGCACTTAGTCAGGCACTGTGGAAGAAGCGTACTCACCAGTTGTAAATCCTCTGAGTAGAATGTTTCCCATGACTGAAGTTGCACATTCAAGGACTTGGGGTTCAAGAGGTAAAGAGAAACAACCCAGGGATCCTGGGTCCCCTTATTAAATACCACCTATCTTGCTGAATATAAGAAGAAAGCTGTAGACGGAGCTGTAGAAGAAATTTTAATAGAAGAGTCCCCCAGCCTGTTTGAACCAGGAAAAGAGATGATGAAATGAAGGATTTGTTAAAAAAAATAAATGATACAATGGAGTCAGGAAGTAGACATTCTGAAAATGAGTCAGTAGTTTAAGACAGTTTTGGGGAAGACCAGAATAAAATTCATATCAATGTGTATGGGGGAGGGAGGATCTGAGTGGAGACCCAAAATCCATCTGTAGACAACTGGAAATCCCTTTGCAGAAGGGTTACAAGAAGAGAGGCGCCAGTTAGGTTGCTGTATAACACTTATGAAACATACAATTTTCCTCTAGTTTTTAATGCTTACTCCCCACCCAACCTCATTATCTTGACCTCAGTTCTAATCTACAAAATTGACTAGATGCACACTCTACAGATAAGAGTTTACAACACATGAAATCCAGGCCAGTTAAACCCCTCAGCACCAAGAATGAGAATAGAGATACCAGGAGCGTAAGGGGAATGTGGGGGATAAAGGGGGAACCTATCACAATGATCTACATATAATCCCTGCCTAGGGGAGATGGACAACAGAAAAGTGGGTGAAGGGAGACAGCCATCAGTGTAAGTCATGAAGGAAAAACTATAAATTCCCAAGGGTTCATGAGGGAAGAAGAGGGTGTAGATAGGGAGCTGATATCAAAGGCTCAAGTAGAAATAACATGTTTGAAAAATGATGGTGGCAACATATGTACAAATGTGCTTGATGCAATGAATGTATGTATGGATTGTGATAAGAGCTGTAAGAGCTCACAATAAAATGATTTTTTTAAAAAATAAAAACGATAGAGGCTTCTATACAAAGAAAGGTCAGATGCAAGGCCTCTGGTGATAGCCTCTAGGCCCTGGGATTCAGTGAGCACTCACCGTGGGTCAGGAAAAGGCTGCGCACTCAAACATCACTGGGAACAGTCAGGGGCCTCCTTGAGCGACGGCCTGATTGAAGTTGTAGGTGGGAGATTGAAGCCATGGCTTTATGAACACATGAAAAAATACTTTCTAGAAGTAACCCCAGAAATGACAGTGCATTATATAGTCTTTCTTATGCTGTCTTTTCATATGTGAGATCGTTTACCATCACAAGACCAGAATTCCACTCTACAATTTACAGATTAAGACAAAATTGTGCAGAAAAAGAGACAAGCTATTAAAAAGTAGACCCATCTGGCATCAAGAACAAAAAAAAGCGTATCTTTGTGTGCTCACCTTCCTGTTATGATCACTGAAGACGAATGTGTGCACAAGGAAATGTGGTGAAGAAAGCTGATGGTGCTTGGCAATCAAAAGATAGACCTGGGGGTCTTAAAGGCTTGAAGGTAAATAAGTGGCCATCTAGCTCAGAAGCAACAAAACCCACATGGAAGCAGTACACTAGCTTGTGTGATGATGAAGTGTCAAAGGGATCAGGTATCAGGCATCAAAGAACTAAAAATTATATCAAGGAAATGAGGAGGAGTATGAATTGGGGACCCAAAGTTCATCTATAGGTAATCGGACATCCCCTTACAGAAGGTCACTGGAAAGAGATGGGGCAGTCAGGGTACGGTGTAGCAAGCATGAAACATACACCTTTCCTCTAGTTTTTCAATGCTTCATCCCCTTTCCCTCACTGTCATGATCCTCATTCTACCTTACAAATCCAGCTAGACCAGAGGAGGTACACTGGTACAAATAGGAACTGGAAGCAGAGGGAATCCAGGACAGATGATCCCTTGAAGACCAGTGATAAGAGCGTCAATACCAGGAGAGTGGAGGGAACGTGGGGTAGAAAAGGGGAACCTATTATAAGGATCTACATTTATTGTCCTCCCTGATGTATAGATAGCAGGGAAGAGGGATGGAGGGAGGTATCAGACAGTATAAGAAATGAAAAATAATAATTTATAAAATACCAAGGGTTCATGAGGGAGGGGGAGCAGGAAGGGAGGGAGGAAGTGAGGAGCTGATATCATGGACTTAAGTAGAAAGCAAATATTTTGAGAGTGATGAGGGCAACAAATGTGCATATGTGCTTGAAATAATGGATGGATATGGATTGTGATAAGAGTTTTATGAGTCCCCAATAAAATGATTTTTAAAAAAAGGTAGAACCAGGGCTACTTGTCACAGGGCTAGGTCTCTCAGAAGCAGCAGTTTTGAGGTAGATAAAAAACACCAACTAAAACTATTTTGGAACAGTGAGCAGTGAACCAGTTGGGACTTCTGCTTCTTCTGCCCCCATGTCTGAGACCTATGAGGTTGTAGCCTTTTTCATTCTAGAGAACCAGCTGTTTTCTCTTTGCACTTAAAAGCTGGTGAGCAGGGGAAATTGCTCATTCTCTGAATAAACGTGACAACTTGCCTCATCTTCAAGAGACGTTCAACACTCCGCCCCTTCTCTTTGCCATCCCCATCTGTCCTGGAGCTGTTTGAGTTACATCCTCATTTTGGTGTTTAAATCCTTGGCCTGATGAGCAGGGATGGGGGTGGGGTGCCTGACTCTGGGAAGTAGAGAGGAACCCAGCTGGAAATTATTGGGTGTGTTTAACATTTTTAAGAGCGCTTCAATCTTTCAAATTGAACTTCAAATTTAGACGATGGCAGGCCCCTTCAGCAAGTGAATCACTTTCATAATCTTAAATCATGTCCTGCACTGGGAGCCAGGACATCCTGTTGCTTCCAAGTGGAAGTGCTTATTAAAGGAGCCAGAATGGCTATGGCATTGTTGGTGGAGTCCTGGAGTAGAGAGGCCACCACCATTTCCCCAGGGTTGCACTGGGAGGAAGCAATGCACATACCCAGTCATGCACTCATCCTCCCACTCCTTCAAGAGACTCATTGAGATGGCTGTATGTTCCTGCTAGCTTCTGGGAGTCCATTCGTGACCAATGCTATCCTAACTGTTGCTGCTGTGACAATTAGTTGAACTGTGTTGAAAATCTGGAAGGCCAAGGAGACTTTCTTTCAGTCATCACTCATCCCATTCCTCTCTCTCCTCAACCGTTTGCTGTTGGCTTGACTATAATGCAGCACATTGTCCCCCTGAAGTACAGAGAGTGAGTGAACTGGATAGGAGTGAGGTAGAAAGAGAAATGGAGTGTCCTTAGGAAATTGAAGGACCAAACTGCCAGAAGGTTCAGCAGTACCATTAGGTTCTGGTCAAATACAGTAAGACCTGACTGAAAAGTTTCCTTGCCATATACCTACCTCGTCAGCACAGTTGCAGCTTCCATGCAATCCTGCACACTCTCATCGCCGGCCTTTGCCCAGCACTTGTATCCAGCTGCCCTGTGCTTGATTCGAACTCCCTGTAATGTCCTGTCTGTCAAAGTAGAACTGCACTCCACAGTATTTTCAATGACTGATTTTTGAAACTATATTTTCAGTATTCCAAGGTGAACTCAGAAATGAACTTTATTTTGGGAATTCCATTCTCAAAATATAGTTATTTTTGCTTAACGTTTTTGCTTTTTGAAGGTCATGCAAATGTGTGATATGGATCCCAAGTCCTTGTGATGATCTTCAAACGTATTTTGGGGAAGTAACACAATTCAGGGATTATGTAGTGATTCATAATTAAGATGTAACCTGCAGTTTAAATCAGCACAGAGTTGTCTGATATGTAAACAGGGATAATTTTATTTATTTGCAAATCTACATGATCTTGCTCAGTTTAAAATAGGAGATATTACCATGTGACTTTTGTTTTTTGAGTTTTAACATGGAAACACTGAGTCAGACTTGACTCAATAGCAGTGAATATTTGGCAACATAATAATGGATGGTTCAGACATTCTTCTTAAGATAAGCTATTGCCTATATTTCACTTGTGTTTCATAAATACCCCTCCATACATATCAGTCTCTGGTCTACCAGCTCTAATCCATTAGACTAAACCTATTGTATTTATAACTCTATCCCCAATGACAAATATAATAATTTAAGGCATATTTGTGGCATGAATGTTA
>PVJH01026026.1:0-30325 GCA_004026705.1 Nesogale talazaci | reverse complement strand
AGGGTAAGAGGCTGATTCTAGATACCCTTCTGCTTCTTGGATGGCATGGGACTTGCAGGTTGTCTCATAGACGAGGTGTGTAGAAACAGCAGTGTGAGAGCCCAAGTACTTCCTCTCTAGCATTGTCAGTGCAGTGTGGAAATGGAGATAAACATGAAGGTGTGATCACAATGAGGGCAAAGGTTGTGTGTTAATTTGTGATAATATTTATATGCATATATATGTGTGCTTAAGTATGTGCTCATATGCATAGGCTGGTATGAACCATATTTAAATTAAGAGACCAAGATAGGAAATTAAATTTAAAAGTTGTAAAATAATTTTGCTTTTTATCTTGCTGGTTCTTTCATTAAATATTTTGTCCCAGTCCTTCAATAAAAAGTAGTTTAGTTACCACCACTTATTATAATGCTTAAAGAAATACAGTTATATATGGTGCACAATTTATATCTAAAATGTTTCTAATATTACAATTGATTAAGTAGTTACTTCTTCTTAATCAATGAGAGATTATCTCTTAATATGCATTCCCACCTACCCCCATTTTCGCCCTTTTTCAGACTCTTAAATTAATAGTGCACCTCTCCCTATCAATTTAAAAATAGAGCAAAACAAAATATTGCTGTCTATTTTATTCCGATTTAACAGGATTCTATAGGAAAGAATAGAGCTTGCCCATAGGGTTTTCAAGGTTGCACATAAGCAGACTGCCATATATTTCTCCTATGGAGTGACTGATGGGTTTGATCACTAATCTTTTATTTAATGGCCCAAATGATTAGCTACCAAGCCATCTTGACCTCTCTCATCCTATTATGAATATCACAAATTAAACCCCGATATAGTCACTCTGAGAAGACATTTCAAAATCTGTGAAATGATCTTTCTTGGCAAAGAATAAAAAAAAACCCAGCTATTATTTAAGTACAAGTTGGTCCCTGAGCTTATAAACCCTGGTGGCTGTAAGTGGCATTAAAATATTTTTCTTTTGTTTGACAATTCACAATGTGCAATTGTGCACTTATAAAACATATTTCTGAAAGGAAGCCCCCATGATTAACTCCTTAATATTTTTATACCTGGACTCCAAATTTTTGAGATATCTTACCTCCCCTTACTTCATGAAGAAGGAGTTCTGGTGATCAGTAATTACTGTAATTTTTGGACCATGAGATGCACTTTTTTTCACCTCAAAGTGAGGGAAAAACGAGGGTCCACCTTATGGTCCGTAGGTGTGGTACTCCAGAACATTTGAGCATATTGGTACTATTATGTTCAGAATATTTTTATCTTGCTTTCCTACCCTGAAAGCTGGGTGTGTCATATGATCAGGTGCACCTGATGGTCTGGAAAATATGGTAAACCCTTGGTGGTTTACAGAAACATCAACAGTTCAAGTTCACCAACTGCTCTGCTGGGAAAAGAAACAATAATTTGTTTCCATAAAGATGATCACATTGGAGATTTCTCAGGGGCAGTTCTACTCTGTCCAGCCAGTTCACTCTGAGTCAGAATGGACCTGACAACAGTGGGTTTGATTGGGTTCATACTCACTGCAGACATGCTGGGTATTTGCTCTGATACCCAATCTCAGTTGCAGTGTTTCATTCCTGATACAGACTTGACAAGGTGTATATTATTCAAGACTACTCTGTTGAGCATTATGAAGGCAAACTGCTTTAGTTTGTGTCCAAGAGTATCTCCATCAGAATTTTCCATGTTCTGTGGTAGCATGTAGTAAACCCACTTAAACTAATTTACAATATATAAGAATAAGATTAGAAGCCAAATAAACTGGCCTTGTTATGAATAAGTTGGATAGAATGTACATAAATCATTAGGGATCATGGGAATGAGATATTATCTAAATGAAGACAGACTTTGCCTTGCCTTAAACTCCTTCTAAAAAATGTCACAAAAATTTCATAATAAACTAGGAAAAATAGAGACTCATCATAATTTTTAATATTTGAAGGGTTTTTGACTGGCAGAGATTTGACATCTGTGTCAGACAGGGTTCTCTAGAGAAACAAAACAAATACATTAATAATTCTATATATTTATATAGATAGAGATCTAACATAAGAAATAGTTAACTAATCTACTAAGCAGTACAAATGGCTCGGTGCAACTCACTTGCGTGAAACACCTTGAACACTGGCAGTCATTTGAGCCTTGGGGACCGCCGAGTAGTCCTCTGTAGGGCAATTCAGGCTATCCAGCCACAAGCAGCAAATGGCAAAGCAGGTCACCAATAGTCAGATGACAGAGTCCAACAGTCCCCAGCATAAGAGATGTATATTCCAGGATAGAAATGAAGCAGGGCTTGAAGGAACCTCAACTCACAGCAACACAGTCCACGGATTAGATGTCCCACAGGTAGTATAGCTTGAGATCCAGGTACAAGACAAATAAGGGAGCCAGCTGGTCTGAAGATCCAAGAGCAAGAGAACAAGGGCAGGGAGAATCATTTATGTCTCTGCCCTTCAATTGATCTCACATGTTGTCACACATGTTGATCTCACATGTTGTCACAACAAACCTACCTATCTTCTTTGGCCATGTTGGCACAAACCTACCTATCACAACAGCCATAGATATTTCTTTTTTGTAATAATTTGCTAAATATATATGTAGCTTCTGTTTAGTTTTTGTTGGCATAAATGTTCATATTTCCAAGTGTCTTATTCTCCCCAAATTAATTTCCCTAATGATACCATATTTCATATTGTATTATCTGCTTTTGGACACTAACAGAAAGAAAAATATACATCATTGTTTTTAAAACTTAAATTATGCATACATGGAAGATTTTTTTAAAAATCATCAGAAAAATCCCATTATCTTTTAATTCAATTTGCCAAAACCATTTGGAAGACCTCTAGTACATGTGATAGAAAAAAACAGACACGTTTTACTCTCCAAAGACCACATCTAAACTGGAACATGTAACTGTTACATTTATATACTATGGGCAATAAGGCACATGTGATTGGCTTAAAATATTAATTTTTAAAATCTTTTTTATAGTAACTCAGTAGCCAAGAAGAAATAAGACTATTTCTGTTGCCATGAGTCTAATTGCTAGCATGTGAGAGTGTGTGTGCATGCAATTTGTAAGTTTAGCTTTAAGAAAGTATCACAGTAAAGTAGAACTGAATTTGGCCCCAGCCCTTATAAGTTTTTTTTTTCCCAGCCCTTAAAGTTTTAATAAAAGAAATATGTGGAAACATAAAGCAAGTCAGAAAAATCTTCCTTAAACCCTATGACTTTTCTATTGTCTTCAAAACAGTGCCACCCAAGACAAAATGTTTCAATGCTCAAATAAAGGTGGAACTACATTCATGGAACAGCTACTACTCCGGGAAAATGATTTGAGTATCTTCTAAAACCTTGAACATCAAGCTTAAGCGCAACACTTTTTCTTTGCAAAGGACCACACCATCCATGTGCTTGTAGTTTTGTGGTCCTGTTCTTGCCGTCAGCTCATTCAGTGGAGCGCTGCCTCTGGTTGGGAGATGCTGATGCGGGGATCCCAGTGCTCCGCCTGCCTGCGGGTCCAGCAGAGTGGTTGGGCCCATACAGGTGAGGCTGCTCATATCGATTAAAGCTGCTGGAAGCTGGGCCAGTTGAAGATAGACTGCTTCACAGATTTAAAATATTCTTTTTAGATTTTCTGATGAAACCTGGAACATTACTTTAAAAGGATGTATGTGCACAGCACTGATCACAAAATAAATGAGTGCCCCACTCACGGTGAGAGCTTCCACACCGTGGCACTCAGGTTATGGCTGAGAAACACCACTCTTTGTACAAAGCCAAGCAGCAGTGTCAGAAACCTTGTCCATCAGAGGGAGACTAGGCACGTGTCAGTGTGTATTCGTTTGTAAATTTCCCTTTTTTGTTTTTGCTTTTGTTTTGGGGCATCACTGCCTCTGGTGGCCGTGGGAGCTACCCAGCGCTGCTCCTGAGAGCCGCCGCTGGATTTGAACCGCCAAGCCCGCGGACTGCAGTCCCGCACTCAACCACTTACGCCAGTGGGGCTCAGCCTCGTTTGTAAATTTTCAGGAAATAGATCTTATTATAAGCTATAACTGTGATACGAAACATTTATTTTCAGAAAAGAAAAACATTAAGTGGCTTGTTTTTAATTCTGGCTTTTTCCAATTCAATCAGGCGGAACCAAACTTACCTCTGAGGAAACGAGACGTCCGGTTCCCCAGCCACTCCTGTCATCTTCCACAGGGCCCATGAACAAAGTGGCCCGATGGTATATATGACCCAAACATTGGCTTCTCCCTTTTTTGGGGAGACCAGTATTTTCCATCTTGGAGCGACAGTGGTTTTTCTTACTGCAGTAAGTGATTCCTGGGAACACAGATTTGCCTTTCCAGTACAGAATACTTCTGCCCAAACTACCATTCAATGGACTGTTGAATGCGCTATCCACCACCATGGCATCCCACACAGCACTGTCTCAGATCCAGGGACTCCCTTCACAGTGCATTAAGCGTTGCAATAAGCCCATGCTCATGCAATCTATTACTCTTGTTGGGTTCCTTACCATTCTGACGGAGTTGGATTGATGGAGTGGTGGATTGGCCTTTGGAAAACACAATTACAGTGCGAGTCCCTTGCAGGGTTGGCGCAGTGCTCTCCAGTGGCCTACAAATGGCGTTACTTCTCCAATACCGAGACTCCGTGGTCCAGGAGCCAAGGGGTGGGAGTGGGCTTGGCACCACTCACTATTATTTCTAGTCCTCTACTTGTAGCTTGTTTATGTCCTATCCCATCACCCTAACCCCAATCTCTTCAGGTCTGGAGGCCCTCCTTCAAAGGGAAGAATACGTCCACCGGGAAACTCAGCACATTGAGCTGACAATTATTGGAACTTTGATGGTGTGGTAGTTATGAGTTGGGCGACAAACTGCATGGGTTCAAAACCACTGCCATCTCTTGCAGAGAAAGACTGGACTTGGTTCTCCCATAAGCAGTTACAGTCACAGAAGCCCAAAGAGGGTCCCTGGGAGTCAGCACTGACCCCATGGCAGTGAGGTTTTCTTCTTTGTTTGCCTTATTTTCCGGATCTTTTGGCTTCCCTGTGCCTGGGGATCAGAAGCTATTTCTATCCTGAGTAGTGTGATGGATCCACATGATCAAGGGGGGATTGGATGGGTATTACACAATGGTGATAAAGAATAATATTGCCGGAATCCAGACTTCTTAGAACATTTCTTTGTACTACCATGGCCTGTGATTTAATTCAATGATAAACAACAGCAGCCCACTCTAGCATGACTCCTATTGGCCCAGACCCTTCAAGATATGAAGGTTTTACCATCCCGAAAGGTAAAGAACCACAACTAGCTGAGGTGCTTGCTGAGGACAAAAGGAATACAGCATGGGTGATGAAGAAAGTCTGTTATAGATGCCAGCTAGAGACATGTGCTCAGTTGCAGAGATGAAGATGGTGATTGACTCTATTAGCTCATCTTTGTATGTGTGGATCAAATATATTTTGACTTGTTCATTTATAAAATATAAGATGTAAATGGATTAGGATGGCTTCCTTTATATCATGTTAGGTGCAGTGTGTTCTTTCATTGTTTTGTTTGCTTAAAGAGACTTGCATAGGTGCCAAATTGACAAGGGGTGAACTGTGATGATGGGTTTCATGCCAATCTGACTGCAGCTTTAAGAAGGTACAGGTGGAGCACAATCTCTTACTGACGCCACAACCAGATGACTTCTCCTGAAGGGTATGGTCTCCTTGATAGACATAAAATGAGACCCTGCAAAGACCATTCTCTTTGCTTACTGGTGTGGATGGTTCATCTTTACCATCTGTCTCTGACTTCTTGAATTCCTGGCTTCCCAATTTCCCTTCCCTAAGAAGCCATCTGGAGAGCTATCAACAGCCTGCTCTAACATCTCATCTGTCTATTTGACTCTGGCTCCACCAGCCTGTGGCTTTCCAGATTTATGGCCTCCTGGTTTTCCAGCTTCCTAGCCCCAGACAGCCAGCTTAATATCTTACACATGGATTTGAACCAATTGTTTTGAATCTAGATGTTTGAAATATGTATATGTATGTATGTGTGTGTATATATATATATATATATATACACTTTGTCCTTTATTTATGTATATAAATATCCCTAGATTGACTTCCTAGAGAACCTAGCCTAACCAAAATAATAATAATAATAATTAGATAGATGGGTAAATAAATATGCCATGAAAAATATTGCAAAATGCTAAGAACAAGTATAAAAATAGATGGTATACCTGCAAAACTTACTATACAATTCTTTCAAATTATCTGCATGTCTGAAAACATCTTTTGGTGAAGAGACCAAGATGTAAATAAAATTAAATGTAGATACAATTATTGTCTCCACTGATCCTAGAACTTAAAATCATGGCCATGCTTAACCTTATGGAAAATTAGAAAAATTTCTTTGCTACAGCTAAGATCTGGAGATTCCTTTTCTAAAGAAGAGGAGAGAAATGTGAGTAAATTTGGAGCTTATTGTCTCTTACCTATTTTGTGGATCTTCATAAAAACTAAATAATAAATAGTGGATCTTCCAGAAAGTAAACACTTTTCCTTTTTCTCTACTTAAGGAGGAGTGCTCTTCCAAACCTCCAAAATCCCCCTTGAGGTGACCTGTTGGGTTGAATGTCTTCAACCCTGTTCGGCTTGCCTGCCATTCTGTGAGTGCTAGGGATTCCACACTCTGCTGTGTTAACCATGCTTGGCTCTAGGATCTCACCATCTAGCACTAGGGATTGGCTTTTGTAGGATATGGAGGCCTTATTTTTTTCCATGTATTTAATATAAAAACTGTTTCCTTATGGCACAATTTTCTTACAAGTTGTCCAGGCAGTGAATGCTTTGAAATCACTGCAGTATTAGGGCAGCTGATTGTTCCATTATGAGTCCCATATGAACGAGTTCTGTTCGTCATGACTTCTTGTCATTGCTGTCTCCATCTCCCTTCCCTGTGAGGCAATGCAGGAAGGCCTCGAGACAGAGCAGAGTTTGAAGTTTTGACTTTGTGTACAGGAAACTCCTTCCATCTGGTCCTAGGAGAACTGTCTCAGGAACCTTATGAAGATCCAATCTTGTAGGATGTGCTGAGGTAAAACTGAGACGAGGCAACTCTCAGTGGATGAAAGGCAAGATAGGACTGTGTCTAAGAAGCTGAAAAGGGAATGCAGGAAGCAAAAACAACCAGAAATATTTGTAAACAATAATATTGCTCTGCAGCCAAAGGAAATAAGGAGTGACCTTTAGTCATTGGAAATTTTAATAAGGTACTGTCATTTCTAAGGAGTAGCAAAAGCCAATGCAAATTTTCGTTGCACTATAAAAGAGAAACATAAAATTCAAAGAAATTCAGCTTGAAGGCAGAGAGAGTGATAGCAGGACGAGGAATGTGGAAAATATGGAGGTACTTTTATAGTGAGAACAACTTTAGCGCGATCAGATGATGATAGGAAATGCCCAAGATGTGAAAGTTCTAGAAGACAAAGGGAATTGCCGCTAGAATGAGTTTGCTTCGAGTGCAAGAAAGAGTAGATCGCAGACAATGTGAGGACTGATCAGCCTTTGACAGGAGGAGCTTCTCTTATATGATGACAGGAGGCAGGTGATGCCATAGTCGGGCTGGTGTTTAGCCAACGCAGACTAGAATTGTTATCTCTCTCTCCCATCGCTGTGAGATACAGCCAATCTGCAGTCATAGCACAAAGAAGCTTCTTGTGACCTGCTACACTGATGAATTTCCCCGGATCATTATCTCAACTCACAAGCATTTAAAAGTGTTAATATGCCTGCTAAGCAGTGTCTCCGCAATCCCATGTTTGGGAACTTCTGAAATCCAATTCAACATTTATTTCCATCACATCTTTGCATTATACATTTCCATCCGTTTTTCAATTTATCAAGATCTTCTCTATATTGTAATTGAACACAGAACATATTGCCGATGTATTTCAGTCTTGTGTCACACACATTAGAATTTCCTTGGTATATCTTTACCCGAATAACTGTTTTGACTATATTTTATTTTTACTTCAGTAACCTCTGCATCCCTTCCACAGTAAGGAATCCAGGGAAGAAGAATTTGACTGGAGGATTTGATATTAACTGATAAAGTCTTTTGCTCTGAGGAGTGTCCTAAATGGGATTACATGTATTCATTTGTGGTTTGCAGTGTTTGTTTTAGGGAAAGCAGGATGTGAAAACTCTCACTTTCTCCGTGCTCATTCTCACAAATAGATGGATGCTGTCACTTTTCAGGGCTTGTCCATCTGGAATGTATCACAGACACGTTACTGGGAAAGTGAAAGTTCCAGAAAGAGCCTCATTTTCTCTTGGAACTGTGAAATTGAGTGGTCTGTTTTTTTCATGTTGTTGTAAATTTACAAGAGTGTAATATAAGCTTCAATTTTAACCATTTATGGTATCTATGACTGAGTAAATGCTTCCTTTCAGGCCTGTTGTGCTTCAGTGGCTTAATGGTTATATGTGTGACTGCAGTCCTCGTGGTCACGAGTGAGAAGCCACCAGTCAGCGCTGAAGGAGCAGGAGGCAGCTTTTTCTCCCATAAGGAGTTACAATATCCAAAAGTCGCGGTGGCAGCTCTTTCCTGTGCTACAAAGGTCTTACTCTATGAGTCCAGTTGAGTTGACTTGATGGCGGTTAGTTTGATTTGGGGGAATGGGGGTGGTGGGACCGGAACAGGTCTGTTTTCCTTTTATTTATCATTTACTCCAATTGTTAACTTCTCACAGTCATATATAGTTACCAAAAACAAATTATATGCTATTTTTGAAAGTTCTGAAACAAATAAGTGCTTCTTTACAGGTTTCTTACAAATTGTCAATGTTCAATTTACTCTCTGCACTACTTTGAAGAAAGGTTTTTAACCAATTCATTCCAGATGGAAATTTGCATTTCCACTTCAGATATACTGACTTAGAATATGCATTTTAACCAGATCTCCACTATACAGATTAATCACTGTCTTCCTTAAAGTAATAAATAATAATAATAATAATAATAATAATAATAATAATAATAATCTGACTGCTAACTTTACAGCTGATAGTTTGACCTAACAGGCCTAATTCAAAACAGGCACTCATTATGTTATTTATTTATTCACCTTTTTCTTACAGTTTTATTTATTAGTGATATCTATTGTAATATATCAGATAATAATAGATGCTTGGATAGGAAAAGACCAAAATGTCATGTGTTAATATAGATCAGTGAATAGCTTTTGCTTTAATATTGGTAAATTCTATGTAGTTTCATCTAAAATATAATTTTACTTGTTGTGTTACATTTGCCTTCAATGACAGAGAAAATTTCACTTAAACAAGCCCTTTAGCATACCTCTTCTCTTTCTTTCTTTCTTAGAGGAAATGAAAGCATCTTCTAAGAACAATAATTAGTAGTCAGCTTCTTTACTTCCAAAGAACCTTCTGCACTCTTGCCTCCCATCCTTCTCTCCCTGAGGTGAGAGAATCCAGGACTTCAGCTGTCAAACATTTCCTAGTGATCTCCAGGCTAGACAACAGACTGCATCCTTGCAGAATGATCTTCCCTTTGTTGAAATCCTGTACAGGAATGAACTCCCTATTGAGAAAGCTCCAGTTAATGTTGGGCCTAAAAAGTGATTGACAGTCTTCCTTGAAAAATCAAACAGCCTTCCTCTGTGTGATGTGCCAAACTTTCTCTTTCCCTAGACATTAAAATACAGGTTTGGCCTTTAATTTTCTTCATGTGACTAAAAGGAAATATTTCAGAATTCAACCAGATAATTGTAGGTTAGAATAAGACATATAAACACATTCTAAATCTAAACCATGAATTCTCCCTGGTAAATCAACTTTTATTCTGTTTCCAAAGTAACAATAGGCCAGAGTTTACCTTTATGAATATTTTTTGACCAGATAAACTTAGACACTTGTGGACTATTTATTTTATTACAAATCTTAAGTAGTTAGATAGGATATCTCAACTTTTTGTTTAATCTTTTAGTTTACAATGACACATTGAAGATGGAACTGTTTTTCAATTATTCTCAAACTTAGAATATATGAGGCATTTGTAATTCATATAAAATGTACAGTTGAATATTCCTTAATTAATCTAGAGTTAATCCTAGTGTAAATCCTAAGCATGCTATAACAGTCATGCATTGAAAATTGTTGTTAAGTGTACTTCCTATCCCTACCATTCCTTCTAATTCTTGACCTTCCTCAGGTATGAAGGTACAGTATAATGAATATAATTCACATAAATAGAAGGATTATGAGCAACCAGAAAATAAGAAAACAGCTTTGTTCTTTTATAGCAGGATGTCTTATAAAAGTTCCTCCACACTTGTACCTGAGGAGAGACATTTTTACTTTTCTTTAAAAATGATAATTAACTTCAACAGTCTTCAGAGCTTTTAAGTTCCTTAAGGGCAAACTCACTGCTATGTGCCACACCCACCTATAGGAAACACAGAAATCTTATTATAAATGAATGAGATCTTGGTGTCAAAACAGTTAAGAATTCACTACTAAAAATACATTGGCCTGTGTAGCCCACCAGTGTGGTTCTTTAGGAGAAAGACCAGATAATTTGCTTCTGCAAAGATAGCAGGTTCAGAACTTCACTGAGTCAGTTTTATCTGTGCATAGGTTCAGAATAAGTGATAATTGACCTTATAGCATCTAAAAAGCATATGTATGTGTGTGTGTATATATATATATATATATATATATATATATATATATATATATATAAAATCGCTAACTGGAGTGTCCTGATGATGCAGTGGTTACATGTGGGCTGCTAAATTCAAACCCAGCAGTTCAAAGTACTTGCCACTCTGGGGCACTGGGAGAAAATCAAGTCATTCCAATTTTATAAAGATATATAGTCTCAGTAAGTCTTAAGGCAGTTCTGCCATGTCCTATAGCATTTTTTTTAATTAGTATTAACTAATGGCAGTAAGGTTAGTTTGATATGTAGATATAGATAGGGATATACACACATATATAGTATATATAACCTCCTCTTTAAACAATAATTGATTCTACCTAATATATAGAAGTTTTACAAAGACTGAAGCCTCAAATCATATATTCCTAGTCTCTTAGAACTGTGTATTTGATGTTTAAGAAGCATGTTAGCATTAGAGATAATGCAATTATTTTCCTTGACATTTTAAAAGTCCACTTTGGTATTACATATCCCAATCTAGTGAAAATTACATTTACTCTGTTTTGATTTGGCATCCAACACTTGTTTGTTATGGCATGTGATATAATTCGATGCTGCCCATGTACATTTAGGAGACTGATTTATAGCCATTGTTGCTGGAGACAAGCACAATTGAAGCTAATTCCTATTGATCCAGTTACGTTTAGGATTGATCCTTAAAATTTTCTATCACTATGATGCATGGACTATGGACACATTTGCTCCATGTTGCTAAGTATTATTGCCATGTATATAAGAGCATGAAAATGTTAATACTTCCCCTTCTTTTCTTTTCTTAGTCACTGCATACCTGAAGGCTAATCCCTTTTCCAGATGCTGCTATGTATGCCCAGCTGTTACAAATGTATGCAGTTTACCAATGAAACAGAAAAAGCTTATTTAGAACATTCTGCAGTCAGATATTTGTCATTAAGAATAAAATAAATTTAATGTCAAGGATAGTCTTTGGGTAGTAGACAGGTTGAGAAAACAGGTATAGCAGAATACCTTAAAAAACTGCCAAATGAGCATATCATTCACCTGAGCATGCCCATATTAGCATACAATGTGTACTGCAAAGTGAATTTACCCTGAGTATATGATCATTGCATGCAGAATTTAGGAGGATATCTAATATTGCAAGCCTATTATATAAGAAGATCAAGTTACATCCAATGATTTAGCCATATCTCTTTTAGCATCTGACTAATTAGTTTTGTTGGGATTTTTTTTCTTCCTGGGAGTAGGATAGCTTTTGTTAGAAATGCTCAACTTATAGTGTAAAAGACTTGGGTTCCCAGTTCTGGCAATATCTATGACTTCCCTATGACATTGTATACATCTCCCAAACTTTTCTAATTTTTCACTGTCCTTAACTTCTCAATTCATTATATAGAAATACCTGAATTTTAATTACTGTGTATGCTCAACCTGAGAAAGACACTTTATGCATTTTAGCTATATTTTAAAATAGTGCTATAATATTAGTGGATTTTCAACTTTTCCTGAATATCACTTAATTATCTTCATGTATATAGTTATTTTTGTTATTTATTTTATTACATGTCTGAATATCCAAGGGTTATTAGAAAAGCACATACATGACTTATTAATACTATTAATTTAGATAGTCTAAGTAGAACTTCTAATATGAAAGTCAAATCATGTTCTGGAAATCAAAAGGTCATAGATTTTTCAGGATTCCAAACTATCTTATTGTTGCACAAAGAAACAGGTATTGGTGACTCTAGCTGCTGCTGAAAAACACTGCTGCGTAAAAATCTGATCCATCAATTTTGGTGGGATCATGATGAGAATTTATTTTTATCATTTTCAGATGGTACCAGACTGAAAAATTATCCATTTTGTCCAGATAATCCATCTTCTGGAAAATTTCTCAACTATTTTCTTAATAACACAGTGACTGTGATAATTTAGATATTCTCTTTTTCTATAAGGAATTTAAAAATCTGGGGATATTTTTAGTATATGGCTTAAGGACATATTTTAAAAGCATGAACTCTCAAGAGAATTGCAATATAATCTCAGGAAAATAATATACTTGTCAAATGCTACTCATAAACAGAATATTCTACAAATAAGAAAGGAAATGGTAAAAGATTTTGCTTCTGAGTTAAAGTTAGAAGCTGGAGATTAAAGCTTTTCCCTATAATGGCCTTACAGAATTGGTATCGTTATACTCATCTTTCAAAGGGCAATTCTTTCTTGACACAGTGATCACTCCTCCCACATGAAAGACATTCTTCTTTTGGATTTCCCCCACCACACTGTTTCTTTTTAACCTATTTGCAATTGTACATTCATATCACTGGCCCCCTTAATAATGAAGAGACCTAGAGTTCAATCTTGAGTTTAGTATGGTTTCATATGCTGATAAAGCACAATTCTTATATCTCCAACTGAAGTATCTCCTCTGAAATGTATAGTCTTATATTTTCATCTGTCTACTCAATATGTCCATTTGATTTCTGCTAAATATCTACTATTTATCATCTCACAAACTGTCTTATCCTCTTCTGTGCCTGAGGACCCTAAAAATATACACATACACCTTTGCTCCAAGATTTTCACATCTTGCCTCATGCCTAACCCATCCTCCCAATAGTTCAGAGTAATATCCTTGGTGTTTTCCTTGAGTATCTCTTTCTCTATTTTTGGTATTCAGTCTCTCAGAAAATTTTGACCCCATCTTCAAAATACATGCCATATCTAACAGCATTTTATTAACTATATAGCTATATTTTCCCAGTAGTCATCATTGTTTCTCAACTACAGTACTGCTACATTTTTCTAATTTTCTTCCTGTTTCATTTCTTCCTATACTACAGGTTATTCTCAACATTTCAGTCAGAGAAACTCTTGGAAAAGATTAAGTCAGATAACACCACTCCTCGCTTAAGACCTTCTCTGCCAGGGCTCTCCAACTTTATGTAAAGAGTTTAATTTCTTGCAAAGCTCTTGGTGTTCTATCTTTTTTCCTCCTTACCACTCCATGCTAGCTTTGGGGATCTTCTCATCTTTTCTTGCCTGAAAACTGTTCCTGCACTTCTACCCTCATACCATAGCCTTCAGATTTACAATCAAAAGCCACTTTTGTAAGTCAACAACCCTATCTAAAATGTTCTACTTATTTTTCTTGAAGGAATAGTCCCATCAGACACACAATGTATATTAACTTATTTGTTGTTTATTGCTGTTTACCCCATGGCTTCTATGCTTCATGAGTGCAGGTATATTGTTTGCTATAATCTACATTGTGTTTTTAAAACCATAGCAGGTGTTAATGAGTATTACTTGAATGAATGAAAAAAATTCACTTGGTAGATGTTCTAAATGAAGTTGACATGATAAATTTAACTCAACAGTTCATTTTCAAATGAATCATTTGTTTTCATGAGACATCTAAGGATCACACAAAAAGCCCAGGACCATCTGAAGAAAAGCCATCAGTGGAGCATATTTGAGATCTCTAAAGTAAAAGAGACTAAGACCGGAGGCAAAAAAAAAAAAAAAGCTCTGTAATATAGTAAATGGGACATTGCCAAGGATCCAGGCCAAGACAAGAAGACCCTGAGATAGACCAAAGAGCAGTACTGTGACTATGAGTCTGAGATTAAGCCAACATAATAAGACTGTGGGGCAGAGTAGCGGACTGGCTTCCTGAAAGAGGCTGAGAGATTCTGTGGCTGAGAGAATGAGGAACTAGAGGGAGATTTGTCTACTAGCTAAGGAGAAGCATTGCTGTGGACCAATGTATTCCTATGATTTACTGATGCTCTAGTAACCAATTAACTTCCCTAATAAATCCTCTTAATCAAGAGTGTTGTCTGTGGGTTTTGTGTGATCATTGTGTTAGATTATCAAACCCAGTAGAGGATTAGAGTGTCAGGGAAGTAGTGGTTGATATCACAATAGGGTAAAGAAAGGTAAGACATGAGACAGACATTAAAACTTTTGTGGCATTATCTTTCAGTGGGGGTACTGGATGGGCTTTTCTTATGCTGGGATGTACCTTACAAGACTATGACTGTTAATGGAGCATCTCCTTGTATTCACTAGAGATGGATGGTGATTCAATAAGACAAAATAGTTCCTTGTTATCAGAACTAGCATTGCTGAGTGATCTAAAAGGGAGAGGTCACAGCAGGATGTCCTGGATAGAGTGGAAGAAAATTGTGGATAAAAAGTCAAAAGCAAAAGACCAAATTTTCTGCTCTGATAGAAACTTGCAGACCTACCAAGCCTATGATCTTTCACCTGTACTCAAATTCACTGCCAAAAGGTGGATTTTGGCTCCTGGTGAACTGGAGTGGTATGTAACTGCCCCTGTGGATTTCTGAGAGTGGGGAACGTTGCAGGAGTGCAAAGCCTCATCTTTCTCCCTGAGATTCTTTAAGAAACCAGTTCGCTCAACCTTAAGTCAAACACTACACAAACCTATGAATAAACAGTAACACCAAGGAGGTATAAACACTCTCTAGAACCAACTAGGGAGCCCTGGTGGGATAGTGATTATGAGGTCACCACCTACCCCAAGGTCAGCAATTCAAAACCAGCAGCCGCTCCACAGAAGAGTGATGAAGCATTCCAGTCCTGTAGAAAGTTGCAGCGTCAGAACTCTTAGGGATAGTTCTACACCGTACCATGAGTCTCTATGAGCCAGAATTGACTCAAAGGAGTGAGTGAGGACCAACCAGGAACGTGAGATCAAAGGGCCACATTTCTCCAGGGACAAAGCTCCGAAGGCAGGAAGGGATAGGAAAGGACAAGTGGAAATGGAAACAAAAGGGAGGAAAAAGGAAGAATGCTAGTATATTGTGACTCCGTGGTAAGTGCTCAGGCGGTAATTGAAAGGTTGGTGATTCCATCCCCCCTAGCTACTCCGCAGGAGAAAGACCTGGTAATCTGCTTGTATAGATTA
The DNA here is from genome assembly GCA_004026705.1 of Nesogale talazaci. Lineage (NCBI taxonomy): Eukaryota > Metazoa > Chordata > Mammalia > Afrosoricida > Tenrecidae > Nesogale > Nesogale talazaci. The sequence continues at coordinate 14,612 of PVJH01026026.1, read as the reverse complement.
CCATCTAGAAACACCTATGGCAGGATTTGTTGTCATACAGAGCGGTGTGAAGGGGCCCATCATGGCATGATGTGTATGCATTGGGCTGCAATCTCCAGAGACAGCGGTTCAAAACTGTCAGCTGCTCCTTAGGGAAAGAATGCGATTTTCTACTCCTGAGAGGGTTCCCATCTCAGAAACACACATGAGCAGTTCTGCCAGACCCGACAGGATCACCGTGAGTTAGAATAGACCCAATAGCAATTCCCTGTGAGAAGAAGAACTGGACAAGGATGCCCATTATCCCTCCTCTTACTCACCACGAGGATGGCGTGCACAGGACCGGGACATGCTTTGTTCTGTTGTGCATGGTAGTGCTGTGGCTTGAAACCACGTCAATGGCACCTACCAACAACAGCAATTAAAATCGTACTGTACCGGCCAGAGCAACAAAACAAGGAGAATCAAGCTTATTCACATAAAATAAGGCAGAAGTAAAACTCTCTGTTTGCATATGGGAGGATTCTATACAAAGAAGGGCCTAAAGATTTCACAAAAAAACTACTAGATCGAATAAGAACTCAGCAACACTGCAGGATAAGGATCAGTACACACACACACACACACACACACAAATATATTGGGGTTCTCTACACTAAAGCAAACTACTTCTAAGAAGAAAAGAGGACAATTTGCAATAACCCCCAAATTGATAAAATGAACACAAAAGACTTACACATGAAAATTATGAAATATTACTCTATGAAGCTAAAAAAAACCTGCAGAATGGAAAAAAAAAACATTCCCATGCTTTTGGATTGGAAGTGAAAATGCTTATGGATTGAAAGTGAAAGTTTGTAGCATGCGTACAAATCCAATGCAATCATTTTCCAAATCCTAACAACATTCTTGCCTGATATGAAAAAACAGTGGCAGTAGCCACAGCAAATAACAGCTTTCATATGGAAAGGGAAGAGCCCCTACCTAGAAAAAATGATTTTGAAGAACAACGCAAAAGGCATCACCTACCCTGATATTAAAACATGGCATATAGTCACTGTAATCAGTATGCTGTTGGTTCAATGATAGATTATACATACAGAAACCAGGAGTTTATGATTGGGGACTGTAATTTAAGCCCAGCGAGCTATGGACAATTGAATTTCAACAAAGGGTTAATGTCCATTCAGTGATGCAGAAACACATAGCATAGAGACATAAGTGTTACACATAAAATTATAAAATCTGTGGAAGACAATATAAGGAGAAAATTATGGAAAATTATCCCTTATAAACATCGGATACAAAAACATTGCAGCAAATAGCCAACTATGTCACCAAGTCTTCTTGAAATATCTACCAAGAAACTAACAAACAATAAACTCACTGCCATCAAGTTGATTCTGACTCAAGCGACCCTGCCCCTTAGCGTTTCCAAGACCATCCACTCTTTCTGGGAGTAGAAAGCGTCCTCTTTCTCTGAAGGAGTGTATGGTGATTTTAAAGTGCTAACACTGCAGGTGGGAGCCCAACGCCCAGCCACTAAGCCACCGGGGCTCTCAAGTGCAAATTGGTTTAGGCAGGTACAATATATATTTTTAAGAAATAAATATGGATACTTCTGGGATTTAACCTAGCACCTTACAATATTAGTCTTCCGTGTTTAAAGTCTCAGAATCATAGTTTCCTAGGACAACTCAATTAATTGTCATAACATTTAGTTCACAAACCAAAAAGAACATGTTTAGCATCCGAGTGATATGAACACCATCTGGAGTCTTGCAGGCTTTCAAGCAGCCATCCAAGACATTGATCCCGGCAGAAAAACTGTTAGAAGGTCACCAAAGTCTCAGAGAAGATACAAGTCTGTGCAAACCATACCATGCTCTACCCTGAAATCAGAACTAGATGGTTCCCTGCTGCAACTACTGACCATTCTGACAAAGGTCACAGTGATTGACCCTGAAAAGCACTGGGGAACTATGGATAGGAACTAAAATTAATATATTTTTAAAAGCCAAACTACCTAGAATGGTAGAAAATACAGGATTACCTGAAACTGCCACTCTGAGACAGTCTTTAAAACTAAAATTGTGGCAAAACTTTGGGATCACCATTTAGCCAACTAGCAGAGTAGCATACGAAATAAAGCTAAGTAGTCTACTTAAAAATCATCAGTATAAGACTAAAAATTCAATAATTGCTCAAATGCAAAGATGAAAAGATAAGACTGCAGGCAAACGAGAACATTCGAAAGGGAATAGAATGAATATAATAAGGGGATCCTGAGACCTCATGATAATTGTAATTAATATCACTGAACAGTTAGGGTGGAGATTGTCAATTTGGAACCTGCTCTCCCTATAAACTTGCACCAAAAAATCAGTAAAATGTTTTTAAGATAAATATGTCCATCATATATATTAAATGTTATATATGACTTAAATGTCAAGTTGTTTAAAATTAGCATGTGGTTCTGATTGTTCTGAAGTGTATGAATGAACTTGATGAAACCCTAAAACAAAAGGAGTTTGTGGTCAGGGAGATATGTTTTTTCCAAATATTTTTCCTTTCATGATACAAATTGAATGACCATAATGATTGCATAGATTAGTCTTGCAACAATTATATAAATGCTAACATGGACTACCATATGAACCCAAAGGGGATTATTCTGAGTTCCTGACTGTGAATTTTAAAAAAGCTTTTAGTAAATTCATGCCTAGTATTAAACTGTTATATTTATACGCATGCATAGATTTTTTTGAAAGAGCAGCAACCTATTTTGTTTGTTTGTGTCTGAATCTTTCCACAAGACTTTCTATACAGACTACTTTAACAGGTGAAATAACTTGTAAAGAAGAACAGTCATTTCTTTGTCATGGTCTGATTTTGCGTGAAGGTTTTCTAAATGCTAATTGATTCCAACCTCAGCTACTTTACCTGCTGCTTCAAATGCTGGCAAGTTATATTCATCAACTGAATGACAGCTGTTTCTAAGCCCCGTTTTCCTGAAAAGAAATAAAGAAATTAAATAAACCTTTTGCATGCTAATCATTGACTTTCTGAAGTGACAGTTGCAAAGTGCTCAAGTGTGAGTCTAAGGCAGGCTTGAATTGAAAGATGTCGACATCAACTGGGTGTTGAATTTTGACTAGATATTTTTGAAGTGTCGATCTAAAGAGTGGCAGGCACCTGATGAGATGATTATCACAAGTGAGGATGTTGATAAGAGGAGTCATTAAAAGAGACTTCAAGTGTATTGAATATCTACATTAGATAAGTTAACTTGTGCAGTGCACTTTTTTAATAAGCAAGGCTTTTTATGTTTCTCTCATTCAGTTAAGTTGTATCATAATAATAACTTATATTTTCCTTGATTAGACAAATTTTACTATGTTCTCGACGTCCATTTTTTATAATCAAAAGATAAATACTATTTGAGAAATTTATGAGAAATTCCCATAGAATAAATGTCTCTAGTGCAGTTTTGTTCGATCTAACTTCATAAATCAAGTGTCTCCATATGAATTGAGGATGTGTTCCTTGATTTGTGTAAGGCCATCTACTATTGAATGCTCTTTTATCTATAAGGTCCCTTGTTATATGTTGGTTTTATAGCTGTTAAAACATGTACCCTGTATAGATATAGCAACCTTAGTTGTATTGATGAAGTTAACACTGATTAAAGGACATAAAATATTATTTTAACATTATTTTTGGGGTATTTTATGTTTTTTGGGGCATCACTGCCCTCTGGTGGTGGGAGTAGGAGGCCCAGCCTTGCTGCTGCACTTGAACCTCCAACCCAGTGGGCCGCAGTCCCGCGCACAACCACTACACCGGTGGGGCTCAGCCCCTATTTTAACATTATTGTAAATCAGCGGTTTCTCTATATGTGGTGGTCATGTTCTTGTTAATTTCATGATTGAGTTGCAGGGGTGGAATCTGGCCTTTTAATCTGGAGATATCCATTGAGTAGCCAATGAGGTCTCTGTGTGGGCATGGCTTTCTCCTGATATGTCTAGGAAATCTCACGAAATCTCCCTCATGAGGATGAGAAACTATCTCCCCAGTTGTTGGGAGTTAGTCTCAGAGATGATGAATCATCTCAAGCCAAGATGGAAAAGAAAATAAATTTGTGATGCAAGCCACTACACCCTTACCAGGAATTTCATGTGTTGTCTGTGGCAGTAGCTTCAATGCATTTGTGTTCTCTATCCCCCATCCTTTTTTTTTTTTATTGTAAGTTAGTGAAATTATTGAAAAGGAATTCATCACCACCATTCTTTAAATTTGAAATCATCGAATGGTGGCTTGAGTGCTGAATTTGTCCCAATTATTCCTATATCATGTTTTCTAGAATTTTCAATGGTCAACTTGACACCATTCCCATATTTCTAAATTGCAATGCAGATGAGATCCAGGAACTATGTGTCTCAGAATCTTCTTTCTTAAATAGTTTTGGTTCAATATTGTCAATGAGAATAACTCAGATCTGGAAGTGGAAAGCAGAAGAGGTCTTGGTGCTCTAAAGGTTGTTACAGATATGTAGACAGTACGTATCAGACTGTCCTTGTGGCTTCTGAGTAAAAAGATTAATACTCGCATGCTACAGATGGTGGCTACTGGTAGAATCTTTCCAGAGAATCCTGACAATCAGGAAGACTTCCCATAAACTCTTGAGAACCACCACTTTGTTGTATCAAGTTGGTATCTTCCTTCTTGTCCTGATTCTGACTTTCTGGTATTTGCTGACTCCATTCATCTTCATTTGTCCACATTTGTGTAAATGCTATGTGCTATAGTACTGCTATAAACTATATGCCTTAAATAAACCTTAAGTATCACATTCCTATTTTCAATAGCCTTTTATTCCTGGAATATTTTACCATGGAATTGTTTTCTTGCCCAGATCCAGACTTCTAAGTGGCATTAAAAGAAAAAGATTGAATTAGGTATCAGTATATAAATATGGTATCGTTTCTATTTGAAACTTTAATTTCCATTTGAAAATCCAGGTCTAGAGATGGTGAACCCTCTTTCTTTTCTGAAAGGTAATGGTGTTAAACCAGATGGTCTAAAGAAGTGGTTCTCAACTTTCCTAATGCTGTAACCCTTTAATACAGTTCCTCCTGTTATGGTGACCCCCAAACCATAAAATTATTTTCTTTTAAAAAATCATTTTATTGGAGGCTTGTACAACCCTTATCACAACCCATCCATCCATCCAATTTGTCAAGCACATTTGTGCATTTGTTGCCATCATCATTCTCAAAACATCTTCTTTCTACTTGAGTCCTTGGTATCAGCTCCTCATTTCTCCCCTCTCTTCCAGCTCGCCCTCCCTCACAAACCTTTGATAATTTATAAATTATTATTATTATTTTGCCGAGTTTTACACTGCTGTTGCTACTTTATATCTGTAATTTTGCTACTGCTATGAATCAGGTGACCCTTTTAAAGGGTTATTTGACCCCCAAAGGGGTCTCAGCCCATCAGTTGACAACCATTGGTCTAAAGAAACAAATGCAGTGCATTAATCTATGTGTACAAAAGAGTTTAATATCAAGAAACACCTTTACATAAAGAAGGTGCCCATCTTATTTCAATTGAAGACCATAGGTCCAAGGTAAGGCATACCATCTTCAGACCCATGTAGCTGCAGGTCAGATGATGCCCAACAGTGAGGGCAGGAAGCAGGGAGACCCCCTGTCAATGAGTGCAGAATCATGTGACTCCAAAGATGGTGGAAGCATGGCAGCAGGACTCAAATAGCTCTCAGGGTTGGGGAACCCACCTGTGATCACTCCTGACAGCAGACACAAAATCTCAGTGAAGTTCCAGCAGGGAGAAAGACTAAGTGACAGAGAGGGAGAGGGAGAGGGTGAGAGGGAGAGAGAGAGAGAGAGAGAGAGATCCCAGAGTCCTTTACTTTCATACAAAAGGTTATACCCCCAGATGGTGTTATCAAGATACACTTTCAGTGAGAGGTTTTGCTCCGCTTCTACCTGAAAGGGTCTATCTGAGATACTCCCTAACTACCACAGTTACTTTCCCTTTTAAACTCTCTACTTCCCCATCCAGCATACTTCAAAATTAATATTCCCCATGGATTTTTCAGTCTTTGCATTTATGTCTCTCCCTCTCTGAAGTCTCTTATTCTTAAACTAAGAAACTAGATTTAGCTCAATAAATACTTATTAAAGGTTTACTGGTAGCCAAATACTTCCTAGGGAGATGTGGGTTTATGGAGCATAAATGCATAAATAATTGTTTTCAGATTTTATTTTAGATGAGACTCACTTGTCATTGATATTTCAGCTACTATTGATGAAATTTATATTTTTTATTTTGTAAAATACGAACTTACATTTTACATTGCACTAGAGTTATTTTTTCCAAATATAGAAAATTTTCTAAATCAATGTGACTAGATTATTTTTGTTATCATTTTCATGTACCAACATATAAATACCAATATATACTATTTATATAAAAATCACTTTAGAAAAATTTAGGCTTAAATATTTTTGTATTTAATGTTTAGAAATACTGCCTATATAGAAATATAATTTCTGTTTTATGCATTACCAATTAAAATATATCCATACTTTATTAGAATTTCAAAATAGAAATATAGTTTTTTTTACTTAACATTTCTTCTGCTTGATGTTGTTCAAATCAAATAGCATATAATTTTCAAAGCCTATATTTTATACTGTGTTGTGTTATCTCTTATTTGTTTATATATATACATATATATATATATAAAATAGCCATGGATGACTCTAAAATGAACATATGTCAATTTTCTTTCTTCCAAGCAATAAAACCTTCTCAATATGGAGAAGAGTAATGATGGTGAATATGTTTATAGAGGTAGAAGAAATTACACTTCTTATAGATATTCATAGATACTCTTTTTTATTTAATGTGTTTACATTTGTTGCTTTTAAATCCACTTATTTGGTTTGAGCCCCAGTGACGTAGTGGCTGTGTGCAGAACTACAGCTCATAGGGTTGGTGGTTCAAATCCAGCAGCAGCCCTTCAGGAGCAAGGCTGGGCCTCCTACTCCATCCAGGGCAGTAATGCCCACAAAACAATAATAAATCCACTTATTCAATTTGATATAAGATACTCTTTAAATGGTAGATAATACCTAATAACATATTCTTCTCTGATTGCTAAGGAAAATAGAAGCAACATGTGCTTGCTTACTATCTCCTGTTTTAGTCCATTTTCTAATAATTTATTATACTTCTGTATGTTTACTAGGAGCTCTGAAAGTTGTGGAAAAAATAAAATTAAAAGATAATGACATTTTTCATTAATGTTTTTGAAGCATGCTAATATATACACCTGTCATCGTGTTGGTTCTATAATAGCAAGCTTATAGGGCAAAGTAGAACTGCCACATGTGTATGTGTGTTAACAAAGTGGACATTTGCATTTTATGATTTGGACAATTCAGAAACTGTACACATTTGATCTCTTCCATATGGAACAATATTTAATAGCTGGATCCTTGACTTAATCTGTTTTTTTCTCATAAGCACCTCTTTCTGCTTGTCTTAGAGTGGGACATATCTTAGAGTTGGTGAGAGTTCCCTTTTCACTCAGCTCTCAAATTCACAGTTAAAACAGGGTGGTAGTGTGTATTTCCTCAAACCCAAACTAAACCAAACTCACTGGCCTCCAGGTGATTTCAGCTCATAGCCAGGACAGAGGGTGGAGCACAACTGCTTCTTAGGTTTTCTGAGGCTGGAACTTTACGGTGCCTCATCTTTCTCCCACTGCCTGCCTGCAGCATTTGAATTACTGCGCTGGTAGTTCGCAGGCCTGCTCTCGTTGCACTGTGTCACCAGGGCGTCTTTCTACAATTGCAAACTCGCATAATTCTATGTGTTCCCTTTAAAAATATGCAGGGTGCACATTAATAATCATGAATCTTGCTTTGTTACAGGGGTAGAATAAGAGGAATAATTAGGAACATTGATAGACAAACATGGATTCAAGTGTGTCTTTGACATTGACTCTGTGCCCTTGTCTAGGAACGACAAACTCCCATGTGAATTTCCCTTTCGCAAATGGGAATGCTAGTAACAATGTCCATAGAGACTGTTGTAAGGATTGACGCCATCATTTAAGTGGAAGGTCTGAATTGCTTGATTCTTCGTTAGTCAGTAAGTAAACCCACAAGGAGAGCTCTATAAAGTCATTTTATGAGTCAGAATCATCTCAATGGCAGTGTGTTTGATTTTGAGAGGTAATAATAATAACAATAATAATAATAATAATAATTGCATTCATACATGTGAGTAAGGCATTCATTCTCAAAAGTGAGTGTGCATAAGAATCCCCTATAACAAGAGCTTTTATTAAAGGGGCAGATGGCTGGGACAAATCTATGAATTTCACTAAGTCTATGATGGGCTTCAAAAATTCAATTTCTTACAAATTCCCAGATAATGCTGATGCTGCTGACCCTTGGATCACATATTGAGAACCATTGGATAAACCATTCATATTCTCAACTATCGTCCTTGGGCTCGTAAGGTCATAGAAGATAATGGACTCCTCAAAGGATGAGGTTCTTTGGAACTGGATAATGCTAATAGCGCTGATCTTCATGAGTCAGTACAAGGCCAACGACTGCTTACCAGGATACGGTAGCCACAATGAACTGAAACCTAACAATGGTCATAAAGATGAGTGAGTTCATGCAACATTTTGTTTTGTCGTAAAGTGGTCCTGTGAATGGGAACTGACTTAATGGCAGTTAGCAAGAAAACCACCTCCTACTTTTAACGGAAACCAAATGTTCCCTTTAGTTTCAGAATGATGTGTGTGTGTGTGTGTGTGTGTGTAAAGATTGAAGCTGTCAAGGATTTTGTCTTACTTGGATCTACAGTCAATGCTCATGGAAGCAGCAGTCAAGAGGAAAATGATGCATTACATTGGATAATCTGCTGTTCAAGAACTCTTTTAAATGTTGACAAGCAGACATGTTTCTCTGAGGATTGTGGTGTGTTTGACACAGCCACGCTATTTTCAACTGTCTCGTTATACATGTGAAAATTGGACATTAGAAAAGGAAGACCGAAAAAGAATCAGCACGTTTTTAATAATTGTGCCTGTCAAGAGTGCTGAGTGTACCATGGACTGCCAAAAAATAAACAAATTCATTTTAGAAGATTTAAAGTCAGTGCCCTCCTTAGAGGCAGGGTTTGTGAGACTTTGGTTCAAATACATTTGTTATGTTGTCAGGAGAGACCAGTTCCATGAGAAGGACATTGGGGCAGTGGAAAAGAGAATGCCGTTCAAAAAGACGGATTGACACAGTGGCCGCATCCATGGGTTCAAACATAAGAACATGTATGACGATGGCATAGGACTAGGCCATGCTATGTTCTGTGGTACACAGGATGGCTGTGAATCAGAACTGACTCTATGACACATAAACACACACACACACACAATCTTTAGGCTCAAAAGTCAAATGTGTTCACACGAAAAGGGATTAGCTTCTCAAAAATATTCTTTAGATATGCTAAAAATTAATTCACTATAGAAAGTATGCATTATCATTTAGGAATAAATAATACATAATAATAGTGTATACTTCTAAATAGGGAATTGATTTTGCTTGCTGAGTAGTCCTGAAGCATTGCCTTGCTCCCCTTTCAAAAGCAGCATTTTATTGTTGAGTTTCCTTTAAATGTTCAAATATGACTTATAGGTCAAATTTACAATTTACATGGATTTTATGGATTTCCAGAAATCGGTTATAATGTGATTTTAGGCCACTAATATTTTCAGTGAAAGCATTAAGCTAAGAGTGAAAAGTATTGGTGATACTATGTCAAACAGATTGCCTAATGAACTGAGATTTTCTTTGGACAAGCCTCAAAAAGATAATAGCAAACATAAGTGGTTCATTGATTAACTACCCCCTTCCATGATACTTATTTTTGAATGCCTCCTCTTTGGAAATGATAATTCTAGAAATAATTTTTATGTAAATTTACATTTTATATAGAGACTGCAATAATAGGTATCATTTCGTTAGTTTGTCTACAACATACCTAACAGTTAACACTATTTTCTAACTTTCAAGATTGATGGCATGTTTTTAGTTTTATTTACACTCTATTCTTGTTTATCTAAAGTACAGAAAGACTGAAGAATTTGTTGAAGGTCATAGGGATAGTTGTGGATACAACTATCAACTCAATTGTGTATGCAAAATAAATAAATTTTCTTTCATGTTAATATCATATTGTACTTCCTATATATCATACTACTGAGATTTTTTTAGAAGAAAATTGCAAAGATTATTATTTTTTACTTAGGTTGTTTCTACTTAAAAAGTATCTTTGTACTAATTATTATAACATTGGAAGTAATACATATAATTCAAGCATTTCAGACTCAGCACTATTAACATTTGTGTAAAGTATTTAGCCAATCTCAGTTTCAAATGCTTTATAGGATTTCATTAGTTCTAACAAGATACTGAATATGAGGTTTTTAGTGGGCAGCTCAACAAACATTTGCTCCATTAAGCTATTCTGGACTTCTGAACTGCCTCTAGACTTAAGGCTCTCCCTTGAGAGGAGCGCTTGACGTTCTCAGGCAGTCAGCCTCTGACTTTCATAACACATTTGCTTTTCCTTAGAGCTATTTGAAGGCCTGTTTGGGGAAGACTGTTTTAGTGGGAGGCTTCAGTCCAAGAACATCTATAGTTTCAGGCTACAGTGTTCATACTTGGCAGCCAAGAAAAGACTAATGATAGTCTGCAAACATGTGGCTCCAGTTCTTGCTCAAGAGACCTGCTCAAGTTCAAAATGAGAGGGATGAGACACTTTACATATATCTTCTTCTAGCATCTAGAGTTAACATAATATAAAGAGACCTAGTAAATTCCTCGGTAGTTCTCAGGCGCTGTTACATCTGTTCCAAGTCCTTGTGAACCTGTGCAAAAGAGAGTAAAACTGCCCTGAAAAAACGAAGAGTCGAGGTCATGGAGTTATGTTGCTGCCCACAGACTACCCCAGACAGACTATCACTTTTCTGCATAGTAAACTGCTCCACAGCAAGACTCGCCCTTTCTTCAAGCTTGGTAGACTCCATCATCTCTAGTATCTTCTCTGCCATCAGACTTCGTGGTCTAGTGGTTAGGAGTTGGGCGCGGTATCTACAGGATTGGCCTTTTGAAACCATCAGCAGGTCCTTGGGAGAAAGACTCATCTTTCTATTCCCACAAACAGTTACAGTCTTGGAAACATGCAAAGGGGTCACTTTGAGCCATCATCAGCTCCATGACTGTGGTTTTGATTGTTTAGCGTACTTTCTATGATCAATAAGGGGTGGTTACTTGGAACACAGTGCTAAGAAGGATTATTAGGCTATCAGTCCAGTAATAAATTATGCTTTCTTGGTTAATGATATTTTTATTAGCAATATGTAAGGGAGCGAAGGTACTATACTTGTCATATATCTATCATTACTAACTGAACCGTAGAAGTACGACTATTGATAAAACATAGGTCTTGAGTCAGGGTAAGATAACCCCAATTAATGTAAGTAACGTTACACAAGAAACTAATTACTTTTCCACTGCTCTTTCAGAGCATTTTCATATTTATTAAGTTCATAAAATTATGACACTCATTTGTGCTGGTAAGAAAACCACTCTGGCTTTCCTGAAGAGAGTCATTTGGCATGAGTTCCCCTGCTTTACTGACTCTCTTTAAGTTAAAGGTTTTCTTTATTTTTAGGTAACTGGGAATTTTGTTATAAATTAGTTTGTTTCTTATTAACAGTTTCACCAACATACAATTCATATACCATACATTTGAATAGTTTAATCATAGTCAAAAGACCTGAACAAGCATTACCATAATCAATTCCAGGAAGTGTTTTCTTCCTTTGCTCTTTCTTAGCTTCCCATTTCCCGCTAGCCTCACCTGCCATGCTCCTTTGACTCTATTAGGCCAGTTATTGCCTCTATAGGTTTGACCAACCTGGGTTTCACATACAGAAAATCATACAAAATCAAGACTAACTGTAAACAAATGGCTCTTTATCTTTGAATATCTCTTATCTTCCACTATCTTTCTTCTTGTGGTATTCTTTTTCATATGGAAGATAAAGTTTTAACCCTTCCTTTTAAAGCTGACCTAGTTCTTTTATCCAAGTCCATTTACCAGACATTAAGAAAATATAAATGATGTGGAGAAAAAAGATTTCCTTGAAAGTGCATTCACAATCTTAGAGGCTTTCCACACCATGCTGCCCTCCCCTGTGTCTGTAACTTGCTAGTGGGTATAATTTTCAAATAACTATTTTTCTGATTCACACTAATTTTCCTCTGTCATCAAGCTATTGGATGTCAGTCTCAATTTCAGCTAATAATACCTGGAATTTGTATGATTTTACAAAATTCAGAGTAAACAGAAATTTAGCTTATTAGTTCCAATCATTTACTGAGCAAGTCTCACATTTGTATGATTTTATTTGATTCATGAGTTGAAATCTAGAGTTAAGTATAAAGAACAAACAAGTTCCCAAGATGTAACTGTTTATGGGAGGAGACAGACAACCCGGTCATTATCCCCTAGACCTGCGGGTGGTTTGGAACAACAGACTTTTCAGATCGCAGTCCAACTCATAACCACTACCCCCAGCACTCCTGATGCTCGAAGATGTCTTAAATATTACACTTCCAGTTTTTTGAAATTCAAATTCTCTACTATGGGTATATCCTCTGAACTTGTTCTGTGTTAGTCCAGGCAGACTAGAGGAACAAATTTCATAGACACGCATATGAATATAAGGAAAAGGTTTATATACAAGAAGAACATGACATTGAGAAAACATCCCAGCCCAGTCCAGTTCAAAGTCATAAGTCCGATATTAACCCAAATGCCCGAAATCGGTCTATAAAGTCTCTTTCCAACTCACGAAATCACAGGGCAATGGGTGCAGAGTCCCGGCGCCGACAGATGTCTCCCCATGGCTCTTCGCTTCCAGGGCACAGGGTCCATCAACAGCATCCCGTGGTGGCAGAAGCAACTCACTGCTGTCAGACGTCTCCATGTGGCCGCCCCAGCTTCAGAGATCTGGCTCCATCAGGGCAAAGCCTTGTGGTCTCTCCGCCGGCTCCTCCAGCTTCTCAGAAGCTGCCATCTTGTCTTGTTCAAGATTCTTCGTCTCTGAGATTAACTCTCAACCACTGGGGAAGATAGCATCTCATCGTCACTAGGGAAATGTGGTGGTCATGTGCTTATGTTAATTTTATAATTGAAATGTAGGGTTGGAGTCTGGCCCGTTAATCAGGAGAAAGCCATTGAGTAACTGATGAGGCCTCTGTGTGGGCATGGCTTTCACCTGAGACTCCTGGGAAATCTCACGGTATTTCCCTCGTGAAGATGAGCAGCTATCTTCCCCAGTTGTTGGGAGTTAGTTTCAGAGATGATTAGCCACAGGCAACACAAGATGCAGCCTCCGAGAAGCTGGAGGAGCCAGCGGAGAGACCACTCGGCTTTGCCCTGATGAAGACAGACCCCTGAAGCTGGAGTGGCATGCTGTTGATGCACCTGAACCCTGGAAGCGAGGAGCCACGAGGAGACCCGTGCCAGCACCAGAATTCTGCACCCACTTACCTGTGGCTTCCTGAGTCGGAAGCAGACTTTTTAGACTGACTTCAGGCATATGGGTTAATATTGGACTTATGACTTTGCACTGGACTGGATTGGGATGCCTTCTTAGTGTCACATTTCTTTTGTATATAAACCCTTACCTTATACCTATATACGTGTCTCTGAAATTTGTTCCTCTAGTCTATCCAGACTAGCTCAGGAAATATCGCAAGATTTCCCAGAAGTCCCAGGAGAAAGCTATGCCCACATAGAGGCCTCATTGGCCACTCAATGGCTATCTCCAGATTAACAGACTAGACTCCAGCCCTACATTTCAATCATAAAATTAACATAAGCACATGACTGCCACATGTTCCTAACTTGACTTTCTGTATAAAGTAATCTATTAATTTTTTTAAAGTAGGTAGTCCCAGTACGATATGATTTCAAAGACAATTGACATAGTTCTGATGAAATCTTTTGTCATTTATTTGTATCATCGTTCTTAACTCAGTCCCATTTTATTTGCTATATCATTCTATTATTGGAGATGATCAGTGCAAGCACTTTTTCCCCCATCCAATATATGGATATAGCCATTTTTATATTGGGCGTTGGTTATTGTCCAAAAGAAGTAAACCATCCTTCTCTCTATGTGCCTAGAGATAGAAAATCTGGCCAGAAACAAGTTTCAGGGATGTTATTTTAATATATTTGGTGGCTTATGCATAAGAAATGTAAAGATTCCAGCTGGTGGTTGGCCAGATAGGAAAATTTCCACTGAGGGCATCGTTCTTATCATTCCCATGCAGAGGGCCAGTGAGGTGGTCGATTGAACCAAGGCTGAAACCAGTAGTACTCAGCTGCTCCAAAGCAAACTCATGACCATCAAGGTGATGCCAATTCATAAAGACTCTATGGATAGGGTAGAACATCCCCTGTGGGCTTCAAGAACTTTTTGTAAAAGCAAAAGTCTCATCTTTCTC